>VYZR01104897.1:26680-46361 GCA_013400675.1 Oxylabes madagascariensis
ATGACAATTAACAGAATAATCCCAGTGCAAACAGATAAACCAGAACTCTTACACAGACACTTTTCGATTATGATGGAGTCTGATACTACTGTTGGTAGCAAACCAAGGGAGTGAGGCTGATTTTGTTGGCACTCGCAAAGTTCATGTGAGTATAAATGCCCTTCCTTAGCCTTTCTGTATCAGCTGTCTTGGTGGCCTTACTGCATGAAGCCTTCCAATGCAATAAACCATTTTTCAGATGGGGAAACTGGGGCAAGAAGCTGTGTGTCTCTCAGGGGATCACATCGTGAGTGAAAATGAAGGCATGAACGCCTACCTGTTGCTAGTCTATAAACTCCATTTGCTGATCACCAGGCTAAATGTTTTCCACCTCACAGGTGTATGGGCTGACTATGAGAAGCAAATTACAGGAAGATATGGATTTTAGTAGAACAGACTGGAGTGGAGGGATTAACATGATTTAATGGGTCACTTGGGGAGGAGAAATAGCAAACATAAAAACAATTCTATTCAAAGAAATTTAGCAGATGAACTAGGTCCTAATTGTGGACAGATAGCTACACTGCTGTAGATACCAAGGTGCCTTTTCTCCCAAGGAAACTGCTCAGTGCTCACAAGCCTCAGAGCTCCTGCACTCAAAAAGGAGCAAGGGACACACAAATATTATTTGGGGATATAAAAGCAGCACAGTCTGGTGATTTCTTTTATAGCCAAGTCTGCCAGAATCCACATAACCTTCCCAGCTCAAATCCTGATGAAAGAGCACCCTCAGCTCCCACTGCCCAGAGGGAAAACTGCACATACTAAGAGCCCTGCAGGATGAGGCATATGAGTATGGGTATGTTAAGGATTACTCTAACACCAGGACCTTCAGTCAATTCAAGGATCTCGTGCGGTTTCAAAGTTCCTGGTGCCAAAAGCCCAAAATAACCCAGTTTTTTCATTCCCCATGTTGCACAGCCTGGAGCCAGTCTGGTGTCTGGGATAATGGCCAGTAATGTTTCTGAATGTTTTCGGGTCCTGACAGAGGTTTTGAGCTCAGCAGATCCTCATGACATCTTGTGACTCGAGACTGGCTTCCTGCAGCTGAGGCAGGCAGCAGTACCTGCCATGTCAGCCCCCTGACACAGGGCACATCAGCCATGTCAGATACCCATCTGGGCTGCAGAAAATGGTCACTGGAACGTTCTGCAATCTTTTATACACACTCACTGTGGCACAGCTTAGCTGCCGAACCCCCTGAAATCCATGGTAATGTTTTCAGAGACAGACACATATGCAAACTCAAAAACAGGAGCTGGAAGGAGCCTCCAAATATAAATCACATTGTTGCTGACCAACTGTGCCAGACCACCTTAAATGGACACTGTGCCCATCTGCTCTTCCCCTCTCCTCCCCCACACCTCCTCCCTCAGGGTTGTAAACCATCCTGCAATATTTAAAGTAGCATTGTTCACCTCCTTTCTGAAGCCCCTGGACCATCTGAGCGGCTATATATTCTCTCTGTGCTGTTTGTTATTCCTGAGGACATGCACATTGCTGAACATACTAATAAAAATTTCATAAAAGAGGTTGCCAAAGGGGTGTCTATGAGGGGATTTGTAACGCTTGCTCACACACACACACATACACACACTCTCGCTCTCCATTCACCATTAAGAAAGAGCTGCAGCAGGCAAAAGCAAGTACCTCTGTACAACAAAAAGAAACGTCTCTGCTCCTGAATGGGACCAGGCAGGCTAAGGTAGCAAAGATCTGTATCATCCAGTGATTCAATATAAGCAAACACAGAAGCGTGTTCCTTTGCAATCTTCAGCAAGTTAAGTGAAAAGCAAGAGGAACTAACAAGAAAATGCCTGCACAAAGCATGGCAGTGTAATAGCGCTGCGTGTGCATGTTGGGGTACTGCCTGCTCACTCATCCCCAGCGGGCCTGCTTGTACCTTTCCCGAGTGCAGATGGAAAGGACAAGGAATAGCAGTGACTGGAAACGTATTCCGGAAGAGTGCACTCCCCCCTCCCCGGATGTTGTCTGCATCCCAGGACTCAGCAGAGCAGCACTGGGGCTGGTACTTGAGTCTGAGCATATACAGATTTTAAAAAGAGCTATAGAATAGTTTGAAGCACTGAGCAAATCTATTAGCCACTGACTGTCCTGCCTCAAAGCTAACCAGAATTATGTCTCAGAGGATGGAAGGCATCTAGGAAAGCTGGAGTTCTAAGGGATGCTTTCTGGTATTTGATTACTTTTTCTCTTTGCATCTTTCCCTAGATGATCAGGCCTCTGCTTAGTGGACTTAACATTCAATTTCAACAGCCCTCGATTGTTAGCTCAGATTTTCTGTGCAGGGCATGGGATTAAAACATCTCTTAAAATTCTTTAAGAGTTTGTGTGCAGTATTCATCAGATGCTCTGCTCCATTTCTTTGTTGGAGGTGAAGTCACATACATTTTTATCTGAGCTGTATCTCTTTCTCCTGGATGGAAAATGCGGTATAAATGTATGTCATTACAATCAAATACAACAAGAAAAGAAACAAAACCCCAATAACATACACTAGTGCGTGTTTTGACTGCACTAAAATGCAGAGCATCTATAGAATCGTAAATAAATGACCCAGAGAAGGCAGGACCCTTATTAAGGCAGACATTAAATTATTACAACGCAGGTTGCTGCCCTCACAGCAACTAAAAGCCCATGTGGAATGGTTATGGCAGAGCATTCCATTACACATTAGGGATGTTTTCATTGTAACACATATTTACAGGCTTCATGATCTCTCTTGTAAATTCATATTAAGGAAATGTAAGCAGTCAGCTTTCGGAGCTGGGCCTTGAATAGTTTGTGAGTTTTACCTTGGATGCACAGGGACAGTCTCACAGGATGGAGGGTTTCTTTGTAGATGCCACAATGGGAAACATTCACAAAGGGAAATACCCAGCAAGTATTTAAGCAAGCAGCAAGTTTAAAGGAACCACCTCTCTTAACACTCAGGAAAGAGGACTTAAAGCACAAAAAGTGGATGTTCCAGTGATGAGGCCTACTCCATTGATACATAGTTAGGCAGATGTGGACATTTGGGTGGGCTGGGAGTCAGGTGCCCGAATCTCCAAGGATAGGTTAACCTTAGATAACATCAGGATGCTATTTCTGCTTCAGTTTTCCACCCAAAAAGTCTCATGCACAATCTATTGCTGTGCCATTGCAAACATCAATAATTATGACAAGGCAAACAGGTTCACACTGTGTGAGCTGCCTTGGCCACAATGTTACTCATGTACAAGAATATATTCACTTAGAAGAACAATTCTTTTCTAGATTAGAATCTGCATGTGCTGAATATTCTATATCCATTCACCAGCTCAGCAAGCTCCACGTATGTATATTTAAACACAAAATGTACAGATGTTCACTGTAATTTGCCTTGCTGAACATCATGCCTATTTAATCCATTTTGAAGGTCAAATATATTTTAATATTTTGGCAAATGCCTTTGGAACCAACTTAATTAAACACAGTTAAATTGGGCAGTAAGTTTTCCTCAAAAATGCTTACAACAACCAGTCTGAACAATTAGCTACAGGCTTAGATGGATGCAGCTGGAGAGCTGGGGCTGGGGCGGCTGCGCTCTGCCAGACCTGCGCTGGCTCTGAGCGGGATCCGTGGGGGTGCCTGTGCTGCACTCCTGGCACTCCCCACACACTGGGGATGAGGAGCAGCAGCACAAGGCACAGCACAGCAAAAGAAGTCAGAACTGCAGAATTTAAAAAGTGCACAAGCAAGGAAGCTCAGCTATGCTCTAAACCTAAGGGAAGCTATCTACAAAATCTCTGACGATGAGTCAAGAGCATCACACATTAAGGTAAATGAATTATCAGTGCTCCCAGGAAGGGAGCCAAGGACTGGGACTGGAGCTCAGTTGTTCCACTTAGAAGAAACCACCTTCATGTGAGATAGATACACAGAAAATGTATGCTCATCTCATGGTATACATATGTAACAGCGCAGATGCTCTGCTTTGCTGCACGAGTGCTCAAGCAGACACCTTTTGCATGTCAGCAGGAGTCTGTGCAGGCTTTTCACGTGGAATGTACATCTTCTTTTCACACGTCAGCTCAGCAGCATGCATGAACACCAGATTGCAGGCACATGTGCACACGCATGTGTTCTTGTGAAATACTCTGGCAAGTATGCAAGCTTTAGGAAAATGTTCTGTCAGACATTATGTTGACAGATGTAGATGCAATGCCTCTTCCAATTTACAGAAACCAATCCAGACATCATCTTTCCATGCACAAAGCCAAAACTGGAGTGCTAAAATTCAGCATTGACATCATATCCAATATTTTAATTGTTATCACTTGACCCTGTGGTCCATGCTTGTTCAAGGCAGCTTCCTTTTTATTAATATCTCAGCACACTGTGTGACACAACTTGAGTGTGTCCTAATTTAATTTTAATTAGTGCAGACTTTTGCTTTCCTCACTAATGAAACACTGCTCATTACGAAGTGTAATTGAAGACCCCTAGAGGGAGGGGTGCCTGGAGACCTCATTGTGTTGGTACCCAGCATCCTGCCCAGTAAAATTCCCTTCTGAACGAAAGCAGTTTTATCATTAATTCATACTGCAGGGGGGCTAACTCGCTGCCAGCCGCTGAGTTCATACTGCTCTTAGGAAGAGCCCAGAGCCTGTTTGTTTTCTCCAAAGAAACAATTCCAATTTTCTAATGACTAAAACACTTACATCGTAAATCCTTCTGTCTCGTTGTTAAAAGTATCTTTGAAAAGCGGCTGTTATGAAAGTATGCCTCTCCATTAGAAGCAGACTATTCATGAACTTTTTGTGTGTGCTTTTAATTGAGCTTGAATGATACAAATATTGAGCTGTGGTTAACTCCATTTAAAAAAAAAATAAAAAAATAAAAAGAGAGAGAGAGAGAGAGAAGGAAGCATGCTCTGTTTACAAGCACTCCAAGATGACCCGGGCAATCACGGTAAGAAGCAAATGAGCTCAGAAGAGCAGGCCGAGCAGGTGGTTAAGTGACCATCTTTGGATGCACACATGCAGTGCCACAAGAAAGGAGGTCTGCATGCCCAGAGTACCTCCAGACTCTCAGTTTCTTTGCTCCACAGGTGTGAAATCATGGTAACTGCAGGGAAAAGTTCTTCAGGTGACTGCACTTATATTTGTTTACGGCAGACTCAAGACTTCTTTGTAATTTTGACTTTAAAAGTTTCCCCTCTCAGTTACCAGACAGAACATTGAACTGCCATTGCATTCTCTGGGTAAAGACAGGATATTAACTACAGGGATTTGTTCAGAAATAATAACTGCACTTCAGATTCATCTTCTGCATCATTCCAAGCCAAGGCTGGAGCATGCCAAGCCTCTACACCAGGACAGGACAGAGCGAACTGGGGCCTCCAAGTTTATCGGAGCTATCACCACATCAAACACTGGAATTGGTAGATTTTTTCCTGGCACCACTGAAGGTTTGGAGTCTGGGCAGTCAGCAACATGTCTTGTGAGAGCTGAGGGGCCTGTGCCAACAGCCAGACAAATCTGTCCAGCAAAGGGGAAGGATTAACATACAAAAGGGAAGGACATTCAGATTAACATATAAAACTGATCTGATATTGCACTAAAACCTTCACTTCACCGGTCTGGGATTAGGTTTAGTGAACATGCTCTGAGGTTAGAGACATTCATCTGGTGTTAACCCAAACAATATTTGTCTGAAAAAGGCACCTCCCCCAAACAGGGCATCTGAACAGTGCACAGCCGTTTTGCCAGCATAGATCATAAAAAATTGCTGATTATGATTTTCCTCCAAACCAGCAGCAAAAAAGCATGTATTTCACCTAGAGCAGTGGGGACTTAAAGGTCTTTTCCCTTTCTGGTTGTAAGCAACATCATAGCTTGTATTCTAATAAACATCTGAATGACAGCAAAGTGACCTCTTTTGGTTTCTAACCCTACAGTGCTTCTCAGAGCAAAAGCCTCCCCCTCCCAATCAAGCCTGGTGTGTACATGTTGATTTGTAACACTCTCTGCCATCCCATTCCAGGTCAATAATTGCCAGCAAAGGTGACTGTTTTCCAAATTTGTGCTGCCTGAGTTTCTAGGCTGAGCTACAGTTTAATATCACTGAGAACCTTGCCAGTGCATAGTCTGCTCAAAACATGAAAGAAAAATTGAATGTTTACATAAATCCAGTCCACCTCCCCAACCTCAAATTAATGACTCTTCATTAACATTCCTGATATGACCTTTTATAAAGCAGCAGCAGAATTAAAAGATCCACGGACAATTGTGCATTCAGACGTCTCCATTTCCAGTGTAGTTTGGAAGGTGAACCACAATTTAATTGCATCGCCTAACAGAAAAATCTCTGTGTTTCTGTGTCCATTATAACCTCAGGCTTTGGTGATAAGAAAGTTAGGGGAGACACAAGGAAGGGATTTTGCCCACTGACTCACAGCACCATCACCAGCACAATACCATTAGTGAAACCTGGTTCCTTTAATAATGAAGTGTTTGATAGACACCGCTGCTCTGGTTCTGCTATTAATCTTGTCCTGATGCTGTTACATTAGGGGATGTAAACTATCTTTTCTCTCTACTCATTATGGAAACTGCAATTCACATCCTCCCAGAAGTGCTCCAATTAGCCAAGCCTGCATCACACTCAGCTTTCCATCAACTTGCTGCATTATGCTGCGCTGGAAAAGCTAACCTCCTACCACAGGCATGCACAGAAACAGCCTGCGGTAGTGTATCACTGCTGACTCTTCAGATACATTCTCTCTAAAGCTGCAGGTTTTGGTCTCATCAGCAATTCCTGAATCTTTAGACAAGAAAAGCGAATCCAACAATACGGTATTTTTAAGTAGCAAAAAGACACATATGATTCTTGATCACAGCAGATCTAGGGGAGAAGGCAAAAGCTGTGTGTGACCTTAACCAAGCTACTTTTACCTGTCAAGTAAGATTTTGTACTGTCCAGCACTGCTACTGAAAGAGATACTCTACAGTTTGAGTAAACCTCTCTTCCTTTCTTGGCACAGTCAATTAGCAAATAGTTAACTCCGTGTTTTGTGCCTCTATTTTATTTAAGTGTGTTTTTAGCTCATCTCTTTAATTTTCCTAAATTGCACTTCAAAGTACACGTACCCTAGCCCTGGGCTTTTACATGAATGACTGGGTTCTGAGATTAGAGTTGCTTTCGCTTTGTTTTGCATCTTGTAGTTTAAAAGTAAACTATTTCCCCAATGTCTCCATAGTTAATGTCATTTTGGACAGCAAGTACAAAATTCTTGTGTCTGTCTTAGGTGAGATCAAGTAGAGGTTATGGATTTTGCTTCACAAGTGAGCTACCTTGTCCATGGGAACTAAAACTGCTTCACCAGAGGCTGGTTACAGCGGCTAGAAATGCCTCCGTTCCATTCTGCTCACGGCTCTTGCTCTGTTCAAACGGTGATGCTTTTTCTCTAGCCCAGACTCTGCCGCTGCCTTTCTGATCCGCGAGCCTGACTGCAGCTGCTCCCTAACTCGGTGCTGCTCGTCGAGGAGCTGGGCTGGGGACAGCAGAGGCTTTACTGCTGCTTCCAGGGGCTTCACAACAGCTTCAGCAGGACATGCAAACGTAACCCACGGCTCCTGGCTGCTTTTGGTTGTTGCCATCGCTTTAAGCTGTTCGGGGGACAGCAAAATCAAGTATATACAGTATTTAAGATTTCAATCTTCAGAAATTAGTTTCAAGCTATCCTGAAAGTAGGAAGAAGCAACTCTCTATGCAAAGCGATGCGGAGCTGTTGACTGCAGAGCCCGCAGCCGCTGGGCACGGAGCGCGGGGCTGGGTCCGTGTGAGCAGCACTGCCCGCTGCAGCAGCGGGGGAGCAGAAAGGGCTCTGCAGAGGGTGCTGCAGAGACTGAGCAGCCCACGGACACCACTGAGCGTGCATCCTCTGGTGCACTCCAGAAAGAGCTAAAGGGTTATTTTGTTTGTGGGGTGGGGCTTTTTGCTTGTTTTTAAATAAAACATCCTCCCAGAAACTTGTAACTTTTTAAGCAAGTTTTCATCCTGTTGCCACTTCATATAACCCAGCCATGTAGAGCCCAGATCTGAGACACTTTTTTCAGAGAATAGTTATTGTTGGCATTTTCTAAGCTCTCAGCTTTCCTTAGTTTGAAATGTAAACTCTGCATATGTGCATTAGCAAAATGGCACATTCCAGTGCCTGGGAGTGAACACTGTGGAGGTGACATTGGCCAGGGGTTACATGTGTATGGAGCAGCCAGCTGATGTGTGAATCCATTACTGTTATCAGCAAAGCATTGAAATGACCTACTTTTAACACTGTCACAACTGCCCAACAGAAGAATTCAGTAAACTGCTGGCATGCAATTCTCCCTTTAGAGTGATAGAAGACTAACACGTGCAGATCCATAGCAGCTAATCCTCCTCAGGTACACCTACATTTTTCTAGGCAAAGCTATCAAAGAAAGGCAGGGGAAGCCAAGAACGACCTTTAAAATCCTCTGAGTGCTCTTTTCCAGCATGGAGTCACCAGGTCACCACACAAGATGGTGCTGTAAATGGCAAGTGCCAGAGATCCTGGCTCTCAGATCAGCAGAGGATGCAAAACCTCATTCAGCAGCACCTAAGAGGCACAGAGAGTTTATCACTGTTCCTCTCCTTTGCTGTTCATTGTGTGTTTCCATGAATGAACTTTCTGCATAAACAGCAACTGTCTTGGTTCTCAGTGAGCACAGCCTACTGAAAAACATACTACAAAGCTCCATTCTTACAAGGGGATGTTATTGTTTGTTATATTCCTTTCACATCCCTATTTGAAAGAATGAAGTTCCATTCCATCTGCAGAAATGTTTAAATGCAGCCACATGCTTTTAAGCATACCTAGCATTAGACATAATGCCAATATTGTGACTCTCCCATTTTAATAGAATCAATTAAAAAGCATTAAAAAGTATTCAAATTTTAAAATTATTAAATCATAGCATTTTGTTATCTTAAAAGTAGAATAATTGTACTGACCATAGACATCCTCAGCTCATATCTGAACTGGGCCCTGACACTTGCATAAGGTGGTGGAAGAGACAAGGGGACTCTGCAGTCCTGCATAGCCCTCAGTTACACACAGGAGGCTGGTGGCATGGGAAGGGTTGTCACTCAGAAATGAGGCTTGTCACTCAGAAATGAGGCTTGTCACTCAGAAATTAGGCTTGTCACTCAGGAGTGAGGTTTGTCACTCAGCAATTATGCAGACTAGGTCAGGTACCAGCAGTACAGTAGCATCAGCTTGCTTTGAGTTGGTTATCTGAGTGAAAGACCTGGTTGCTACTACTGCAGTAGGAAAGCAAACTTCGAGAGTACAATTTACTCCAAGCTTAGGAACAGCCCTCCATATAAAGAGCCTGCTTTGGAGGCTGTTTGTTACTCTGTCCTTCAGACAGCTAATCATGAACCAAAATTTGGGACCCTGCCTTACTGGGCTGATCAGATCTGAATTAGCAACCTAAGGTTTCAAGGCCACTTACAAAGGGATTTTTCCACAAGGATTCTTAAAATTAGATCACAAGCAAAAAATGCAGTTTTAGTGCTTCAAAAGCTGCAATTTGCTAAGGCCCTGAGGGTATTTTGGCAACTTCGTTCAAATATTATCCACCTCTCTGTGCTGCCAAATTTGAAGACAAACTTCTTTTCCATGGGCCCCTTAATGTCAGTACAAGCTTGGTAGTGAATCTGCGGTGTGCAAACCAGGTCAGACAGCTCAGGTCCTTCTATCAAGGCCACTGGAACTGCTCAGGTCAGGGCTCAGAAGAAGACAGAGATTTCTGGTGAGTCAATGGAGGCTGTAGAGCTGGGGTACGTGGATGCCCAGAGTTCAACATTCAGATGTCAGGAAGCTTGCTTGCCTTTCAGAGCTCTGCTATTTCACCAGGCAGTTCTTAGTGAGTGTAGCTCCTCTACACTCACTAATGCTGGTTTCATATTAAAGAACACTTTGTTGTGCAATGAAGGCCTCCCTTTATCAGAAGGGGGATATGCCCTTCTACTTTACTCAGGTTTTCCATCCAACCCCATGACACCTGTGATTTTGGTGCTTGTTTTATGGCAGGAACTTAGGTGTTCTGTTCATCCTTCTGGGACCCTGGAAATGCCCAGGACCTAAGAAAACTCTGGAAACATAATTCTTTGCTGTATGATTCTCAACTTTCACAATATACATTTTTCCCAGAAGCATCACATACTCTCCAGTTTCATGCTACTTCTCCTCAAGTTCTATTGTGAACCTGCAATTTTTGTGGGGAATCAGGATTCACACAAAATTCATTAAGACTTTCACTATAATAAATATGTAATCCAGAATGGTTTTCTTTTCCTTTTGAAATCTAACTCTCATTTGAAAATGAGTCATTCAAATCCAATTTCTGTAAGTTGCATACCAAGTTCCTCATGCCTCTAGTATTGTTATCTAATAAAACTACATTGGTTTTGCACCAAACCCAGATAGGAATATGTTAATGAACTTCACATACAAGCATTTCAGTTCTTAAATTCCCCTCTGTGTTCCTTTTAGCTTTTATAGTGACTGTAGTTCACTCTACATGAAAGGAAGATTAAAATGGCCAGTTCACACAGTGGGACTTGCTCTGGCATGAGCCAGCTTTGGAAATGATATAAGCACAGACCAAGAGTCAGCTTTGAAGACAACATTAAAAAGCAAGGCTGCATTAGAAGTAGCTGTATCTTCTTATTGGTAAATCCCACTCCTTTTTTCTTGATAAATGAAGGCTGCTTCTTTCTATCAAATTGTCACTGCACAACCAAACAGTGGCAGAGCAGCTCTGAAGCTTCTTCTGGTTATGCCCCCTGACATGTCTAAAGGTTTTTTAAAGCAAAGGGGAAGGAGATAAACAGATATCCAGATCTTTACATCTTCCCTAAATACGTGTGTCATGTGCAACCCCAAGACATATGCATGCACTCACCTAATCCACAACATCCAGAGAATGTGTCTTTATTTTCTCCACAACCTATTTCCCAAATGATGGAAGATTTAAAGTTTCTAATTTTTTCCTTTTCCTTGATGAAGGATTTTCACTTTCTTAACCTCCTGGGGAGGCAGAGTCACAGAAACAGCAGCAGGGCAGTGTAACTCTTTGAAACCAGTAATTATTAAACACATAAATCTATTTAATACATAGAGCCTCCAAACACACTGACTGGATAATATGAGAGAGAGAGAGATCCACACATAGCAAAAGGGCCTTACCATATTTTCAGACACAAAGCTGGAACTGTATTTCAGTGACAAGGCTTTATTTGCCAGAACAGTTACTGGGCAGGAGCCTTGGGAAACCTTGGGCTCCCAGCTTTTCATCCCACACTACCAGCAGCTCAGCTGGAGCCCCTGGCAGGGAGCTGCAGGCAGAAGGTGGGAACCAGACCTCCTGAGTTGTCTTAATGACCACAACTCCCCCCATGCCGAGCCTTTGAGCCCCTGAATGGGAAACAAAGGAACGACCATGCCCAAGGCAATAGAGACACAACTCAGGGCTCTACATCTGGAACTCTCTGCTGGAAGCTTGGATCAGATCTCTGTGATAGGAACAAATCTGTAACCCTACAAGGTAGAGTTAGGTATTTATGGGTGGTTTTCTGTTCCTTTCTTCGTTTGGGTTCATTTAACATTTCATCTCAATTCTGAATTGCCTTGGTACGTTAGTGCACACTTCTGAGATGATATATATTGCAGTGTTTTAAATTACTGACATATAATCTGAACTTCAGCTTCATTTTAGCACACAGCTGTCCTGTGATTATGATTCTGAATGTAGATTCATATTTTGTGTTTGAAGACTATATTTTACTATATGCAGTAAAGAGAAATGTCAAGAATGTGAGACTCTCTAAGCAGAACTGCACTTAGAAAGAAGAAAAGAAGAAAGCTACCCAAGGGATTTTGGTAAATGTTCAGGGAAAAAAAAGAGTAGAAATGTGACAGTGAGGTCTAGGATATCAAAATTCAAATACAGCTGATGAGGAATTTGAGGAGAAGACTGGACAAAACCACCTTCAGTGGTTTCCTCTAACTCAAAGTATTCTCTGATTTGTGAGAATATCTTTTGTTTTGGCCATTAAGGATTTGGTTTTGTTTATTTATGTATTTCTCTGCCTATCGGTGCTGTCATCTCAGCAGATGGGAACCAATCACGTGTCCCACGTTGCTCAGAATGACAGCTCTGGAGAAGCTGGAGATGGTGTGGCCCGGGCACTCATCCTGTGTGTAATGGAAACATGCTGACTGCAACTGCTGCACTGCGAGCGTGCACATCAAACACAGGGAGTGACAGGGTGAGCAAATGAAACAATCATCTCCATATTTTGTTGTAGGATTTTTTTCTAAGAAAATATGAAAGTGAAATGTGGTGGACAGGTCCAAGGAGACTGAATTTAATCTGCTTTTGAAGTTTGTTGTGGATAACAAGAAAAAATGTGAAAGGGATTTTTGGATGGATCTCCTTCCATTTTGCAGGCTAATGGAATTTGCTGAAACAAGACCACCAGCTGCTCTGCTTATAATAGTTTGCACTAGATTTCAATATATTCATTTCCTTCTAATAGGTGCCGACACGAATCCATACTGAAGATGGGCCTTGTCCAATGCTCCAGATGCAAACAACCCTTTACCCTAATGGTACTCAAAATTAGAAGTTACATTTTTCAATATGAAAAGTTTGATGAATCAAATAATTCTTCAAATCAATGACTGCTGCCTTCTGAGTGAGTATAATGAAATCTTGATTAGAATTGTGTGACCTGGAATCCTGAAAGATAAATCATGAATTTCCTGTGTAGGAAGATCAAGATAAGAAAGATATTTGATTTTTTTTTAAAGCATTTTTAATGTCTAGCTTTAAGCAAATATTTCTTGGAAATCTGAGAATGTTCAGTTCCTTCTTTCCAAATTATCCATTACTTATCAGCTGGTTTCCTGAGAAAACAAATCTTACATAATCTTGCTGCATGTTTAAGTACATGTTTGTCCACATCTCTCCATTAATAATTGTGTGATTTATTAATATTTATTACGATATCATACATGACATTTTGTTGAGTAGTTATAAGTTATTGGCCAATGTCAACTAAATTTGACAAATATGGAGATGTCAAAGATTTAAATCTGGTTTTAGCAAAAACTGTTTTTGCCAATTCTGCATAGTTTTGCACATAATTACTTAGCATTGTTCATACATCTCTCTTTTTGGATTCAAGTCCAGACTGTCCATGAAAATACCTAGGGATGGATCTGTCCCCAGGCTGCTTTCCCAGTGAGCTGTGAGCAAACCCCACAAAGTGTGTGACTGGAGCATCCAGTTTAGTTTCCATTTCTGCTACACATCACTTGCACATCACAGATGCACAGAATCCTTTAGGTTGGAAAAGATCTTTGAGTCCAGCCATTAGCACAGCACTGCCAAGTCCCTCACAAAACCATGTTCCCAAGTCCCACATCTTCACAGGTTTTAAATACCTCTGGGAATTGTGATTCCACCACTGCCCTGGGAAGCCTGTTCCAGTGTTTGACAACCCTTTCAGCGAAGAAATGTTTCTTGATAGCCAACCGAAACGTCCCCTGGCACAGCTTGATGTCAGAATCACGTTGTAAGCGGGAACGTGGGCGCTATTTCTTGGTGCGATAGGCGGCGGGTTGGAACTCCGGGCCCTCCGCGGGTACCTTTGAGCCTCCAGGAACGAGGGCGCTGGAGATGCTCATTTTGCGCATCAAGATGCTGCCACCCCATGGCCAGAGAGGACGAGCGGCGCCTCCATCGCAGACTGCCATTTGCCAGCTCGCAGAGGCTCTCCTGGCTTTTCTTTGCACACGCAGAAAGAGGCCTTGAATTTACACAAACATCGCCGAAAATCCCATGCACTCTTACCCCACTGCTGCATCTTCTAGTGAGCACAAGGATCTTTGAATACCATCCTTCCCACACTATTTGTTTGTCACACAGTAAGTTATTGTTATTGCCTCCAACTCTGTCCCTTCCACGCATCCTGGCCAGTAAAACTTCCACTGCCGTGTCACACACACATTAAATACCCATCCCTGTGATCCACGCATGATCGATCTCCCCATCCCACATTACAGTCATGATTAACCTTCTCCCACTACGTCACAGATTCAATACACCTCCTTTGCCTCCTTCACTCAGACAAAATGAATCTCCTTAGTATTGTCAATAATAATTTTCTTTATATCCTGCATAACAACATGAGGCAATCTGACAGAGCACTTGGGCAATAATTCAATCTTAGCTTCCCACCGACGTTCATTAAACTGAATATAACTTCACCAGAGCTGCCATTGAATTATATCCTCATATCCTTGTGGGAATTGTATATTATTCCTTGGGGAATAGCAGCAGTGCAGTTGAAGATGAAATAATTTGTTTTAAAAACCCCAGGATTGTATCTGATAGCACATTATTTCTTCATCTTGTTACTCACTTTGCATATTAGTAATTAGCAGAAGTTATTTCCTCCATTCCCCCCACCTTTTTGTTTCATTTCATGTCTGGTAACATTAATCCATGTGAGATAAGATGCTGGAAGATTTTAATACAACTGAAATGACTGAGATCTTCACTAGAGGCAGGCGAGCCCTAAGAAATTCAAATTCATTTTGGCAAACAACAAAACACTCCTCACCACTCCCCCCTGTATTTTGGCATCGGTCCCTTCCCCTTGGGAACAAGCCTCCCCTGGCCCTACTGTGCAGTTGGATGGGGCAAAGCTCAGGTGGTCTCTGTGCAGACACTCTGGTTGCTGCTCCTCAGTACTGCTGCATCTCCAGCTCAAATTTCTTGTTTGCTTTTGAAGAGAGTTGTATGATTCACCCAGCCCTAATGATAAGCACAAGATTTTTCCCAGTTCATGGTGGCTCCTTGTGATGGCTTTGGAAGCTGTTCTGTAATGCTGCTGTGCTGGGGATGGGGAGTTTGCAATGTGCCACAGAGGTTGTACCAGTACACACTGAAAAGAAAACCAAGAAATGCAACTGCAGTTGTCTTCCTGCCTTGTGCTGCTTCCTCTGATGTCGCTGGCCTTTGAGGAGTTTCCTTTACCCTGCACACATGACCCCACTTTCTACACTGGCCCTATGTTGCCTTCACCAAGATGGCCACTGGTCACAAAGAACTGAGAGCCAGTCTGGAACATGGGAGCTGCCATGAGCTCTGATCACAGAGCTGCCCCCCAATCTCCACCACAGCGGACAGCCTAAAGAGCCCGTCAGTGCCTGTGCCGGGCCACGAGCAGCAACTGCCAGGCTCTGCCTTTCACTTCTTTTTCACGGGCTGTCTGTTCCTGTCATGTTTGGGGACAGAGCCCAAACATTCTCCCCCTCTCCCCCCACGTCACTCTCCCGCTCCTGCACAAGTTGCCTGCTGTTAAACCTTATCCTGCTGAATACCATGTGTTTGATATTAATTACATGTCCGAGCCCCATGAAAGTCATTGAAATTTAATGAGATGCAGGGATGGAACCACTGAGCCAATGGCATTCATTAAGGGTTGCCATGGAGATCAGTTTGCCAGGCTTGACCCACATTAAGTGCCACTGGTCACCTCCCAAACAGACAAAAACATGAAATTAAAAAAAAAATTGCAGGCAATTCCTGAGGGGTCTGAGCACTATGGGGCTCTGACGGCCTTTAGTCAGAGCAGCTGGGGCTCAGCACATGGCCCATGGCCCTCTCAGGGAACGGGGCTCTCACAGAAGTCACGAGGTGCTCCTGCATGGCATCCACAGAGAGGAGAAACAACCCCACCAACTCACTGACACAAAGAGGCCAGTGAGCTCTTTCCACTTCCCTTCCACCATAAATGGTGCAGCTGAACAGAGCTATTACTTGAAATGTATTTTGTGCTGTTTCCAAAATGATGCTGCTCCTTGCAAATATCAGTCTTGTGACTCCGAGTCTAAGGAGATGCGGTGAGAGAGTGAGAGATGGGAAAGGTGGGGACATGGGTGGAGAAAAGAGGTTGTAACTCAGCATGGAAATACTGAGATAGAGAAATTTTAAAAGTGGAAGGTTAGATGAGAGCCAAGGACTGCTTGCACAGGGGTAGGGAAAAGCTGGTATTACTTCCTGGCTCAGCCAGAGTCTCTGCATAGCCTTGGCCAAATTGCTTACTTTCCATCTCCCCCATTCCCTCTCTGCAAAATCATGGTCACAATGTGCCCTTCTTCCCTACCCTGGTCTAGCGAGATAGAAACCAAACCCAAGTCCTGCCCGTGTGCTTTTTTAGAGCCTAGTGAATGGGGCAGCATGACCTCTGACAGCTTTGTAGTCTCTTGGTATAAATAATAATATTAAACAGAATTAATTAACCAGCTCACCAATCTGCCTACTTTCCAGCCCACCAGTAATCTGTAAAAATCAGACTAAGATGCAGCTGCAGGACTGGCTGGGTGGCAGTGGGGGCCCAGGGAAAGGCAGAAGGCTGCCTGTGCAGTGGGACACACACAGCTCTGACATCCAGGCAGTGTCTTTATCTCTCAAGTAAACCAGGTCCTCTTACAGGGCAGACCCTTACAAAGAGCTTGCAGCAGGTAAAACAGTACAGCCGCAGCAGGGCTGCCTCTGGTTTCCAAAATATTTTAATATTTTCTTTGTCATCCTCAGTCCAAGTACATACCAGCAAACACATGCAACTATCACATCCCAAGTTCTAGAAAGGAATCTACAAGAACATGATAGTTTAAGCCAGGTTTCAATGAAATGAGAAGTACCCTCATCACAAAGGCAAAAATATAAGTTACAATTTATAAGGCAACTAACCCCTGAGCACAGAGGCCATCCTTTGAAGCACAAACTCAAAAACCAGAAAGAAACTGCAACAAACTTATCTGAGTACATCTGGTTCACCTAACCCATCTGCAGCCCTGGGAAAGAGCCCCATTGCCAAAAATGGCTGAAACCTTATCCTCACAGCCTACGGGGGTTCAGATAATTATATCTGACATGAAAACTTGTAGCACATACAGAAAACTGGAGGGGGAAGAAAAGGTCAACTGTATAAAGATGCAATCACTGTGGAAGGGGCCAAGTTACAGCATGGTGAGCTGTTTAAACAGCCAAGATAAATAAGATACAATTAGGGTTACATTGGCTCACCCTTTTGAGATCCCATATGTGGGTGTATGAACCTTGGAAAAAAAGGGCCAAGTTATCAGGACTTGCTGTTTATTTAACTTGGCCCATTTCAAGGCTCAGCCTGTTCTAACTTCATCCCATTTTTTGCAGCAAACATCCCATTTCCAGTATTTTGAACTTGTCAAGTGCTTTCTGATCACATCTCTCTTCTTTTTACTGTTTTCTTTAAAAAGAGAAAAGTGCTGAGAAAGGGATGAGAATCTGAACTCAGGGCCTCCTACACCAAAGTCAGCAAACCTTATCCCTTTGTGCCAGCCAGCCTAGGGTCCTTGGTCAAAAATGAAAGCACAAGAATTTCCAGCATGTTTAATTACCAACCACAGGGAGCCTGGTACAGCCTCACAAATGGAATAACATATTGAAACTAGCAAAGTCAACTGAAAATATTTTGTAGAAGGGCCGTGGAGTTGAAGCCCACTTCTGGAAGGATGCAGAATTTCATGGGAACGTGATGTTGGCAATCAAAGTCTGACTCCTGCAGAGTTCCTCAGACTCAAGCCTTGGGATCAGCATTCCCCATCCTGTGCAGAGGTTCAGAGACTGATCTAGTGTTTTACATGGCTACCACACTGAAAGGGGCTTGTGTGCAGCAGTAAGGTTAATTCAGAACACTTGTTACAGGTCTGCCCTCCTCAATACACGTTACAAACTCTAGTTATAAATTTATGTAGTTGTTACTAATCCATGTATTTGAGATGTTTCCTGCTATCACAGTGTTATCAATACCACCTCTGAAACAGACAGGAGGCTGACCCCATCACCTGCTTTAGCCCCTACGTGCCACTCCTCTGAGACATTTCTGCAAATATTCAGTGCTCTCATACCCATATGAAGAGTACCTGGTTACGTGATAGTGGGAGGATCAGCAGGGTTCATTAGTTTATACAGAGAGCTGTATTTCATGGCAGAGCAGGTCTGCCCCCTTCTCCAGCATCCACTGCCACCTGTTCCACTCCATGGAAACTTGCTCCTTTATCAGGTTTGTGTCTCTGCACCTGATTTTAAGATGCTGCCCTGGTGATTGAGCACTTTGCCCTGCCTATAAAAATGTTGGTTTAACACAGTGGTGTCTCTTCTGGGTGAAGGGCAAAATTCTCCTTGCTTGTGCACCAGTGCAATCCTGTGGGAATCTGTGCTCAGTAAAGCCCAGAGAGTGAAGACAGGCAAATTGGGAAAGGCTCCTGGAGTTCTTCAGAGGGCACT
Source organism: Oxylabes madagascariensis (assembly GCA_013400675.1). Classification (NCBI taxonomy): domain Eukaryota; kingdom Metazoa; phylum Chordata; class Aves; order Passeriformes; family Timaliidae; genus Oxylabes; species Oxylabes madagascariensis. The sequence goes on from VYZR01104897.1 coordinate 45,139, forward strand.
GGCTATCCTACTCTCTGTGCCAAGCTCCAAGAGGCCTCAGGCTGGGACTACAGCGAGATACTCACCCAGGAGACTCCTCTGTACATGGCACATCTGGGCTCACCCCGTTCATCCCACAGACAGCAAGACAAAAGTACCCATGAGTTTTTAATGGCAGTTCCACGTTGAAGTGGACCTTGATAAATCAGATATTGCCCATTTGCTGGGAGCAGAAGAGCAGAGATAAAGGAGCTGAAAGGGTCTGTGGCAGAGGGTAGTGTAGAGTAAGCCCCTCAGGGCCATCTGGCCCTAACAGCAGCACCAACCTTCCCCCACACACTCCCCTCCTCCTTCTGTGGCAAAAAGGCCTGCTCCTTCCAGTTGTGGGGAGGGGGAGATGCCATATGGGCTTGTGGCTGGGAGACTGGAGGGACATTCAATACAGCAGAGATGAAGGTGGAGATAAAGCCAAGTAAGCTGGGGAAAATTTATACATTCTCCCCACCTCCTTGCCTCCTCTGCCAGATATTTAGGAAACAACATCTCTGTTCTGTTTTACTGAGCAGAAAAGACCTACCCTATTGCTAGCTGGCCCTGCCCCATGCCAGACAGGCATTTTTGTTCTGTTATGCTCCCCTCTTCTGCTCAGCACTCCCCAGAGCCACCAGCACAGGGATGCAGCTCAGACCAACCAGAACAGAAGTACCCAGAGGATGAACCCAGCCATGCAGCCCCTCTTCCCCTCTCCATTTATCACTGTCAAGCTGCAATAATTGAACATTTGCATCCCCAATTTCACACAGCCATCTCCCCATGTCCCTGCAAATTAGCAGTCCACCTATATTTACAGACACACATGTCTGCTGGATATCTGCTTGTGTTGAGGGCTGCAGAGATGGGGGAGCAGAAGAATGAGAGTTTTCTATCCTGCTGGTGCATGACAAAATGCTCTGGCTCTGAGGCTGGCCAGCAATACCGTGCTTTATTCCTTATGTTCTTCCATCATATCTCACAGTTCAACTGATCCACATGGTGCTACTGCTGTTGTTTGGAGTTTCTTCTGTTTGTTTGCATCATTTACACTTTTATCTCCTTCCCCTGTGAGCCCTCATGGAGGTGTCTTCCTTTAGTATGCAGGCCTGGTTGGCCAGTTGCCATGGAAATCCATTGCAGTCCTCATAATATTGCAGGAAGCAAGATCAAAAAGGCAGGATTGTAATAAAGCAAAAAAAAAAAAAAAAAAA
>VYZR01104897.1:46629-75506 GCA_013400675.1 Oxylabes madagascariensis
AAAAAAAAAGAGAGGGAAAGAAGAAGACAGTATCTTTCCCACTCTTCTTCTGCCCTACCACACACAGAGGTACTTTGCAAGAGCCCATCATTTTAGGACTGGAGTGAAAGATGAACACAGTTTCAACAGCCACACTGCCAAAAAGCCAGACACCGACAGGGAAGAGGCCATTTAGAAGGGTGGCAGCATGCTCAGCATGCACACAGCCTCCATTCCCTGCAACACTTTATATACCACTTCTTCTCTCTCTGCTAAATCCTGTACTATTTACCTAGTGACACAACTCCTTGCTCTAATAACAGCTAATGCCTGAACCTAGAGTTTGCAAAGGCTGACACTGGCCCTCAGTTACTGGAGGCCAAGCTAAGCAACATTTTCCCTTTATTTCACTACAGCAATCTCATTTGCTGTTTTTCCTGGGTGTGTTTGTGATGCCCATTTGAATCCAGTCTATTCTATTGTACAAATAACTACTAATCCAGACCTTTACACATTGGCCTCCAAAGTGGTCCACAGATACAGCAGCCAAATCACTGCTATGAGCAGCTGAGTCCCAGACAAACAAGCCTGAGCTATGAAGGAGTTCAGCACAGGAAGACAACATAAAGACACCAAAACATTCGATTTGACAACAGTCCCAAAACAAAGGTTAGTGTGCCCGGCCTTGGGGATGCTGCAGCTGATGCTTGTGTCAGCACAAAAGCTTTATCAGTGCTGTTTCGTGTTTGTTCCAGCATTTGCTCCTAACCACACGTGTGCCATGGACTTGGGAGGTTATAGGTACCTAGATGAAAGGAGAATACAGCCTGTGCTCCCTGAAAAACAGTCCTGGACTCATCACCAAGACCAGCCTCTCAGCCGTCCCTCCCCTGAGCCCAAAGCTGCCACCCATGTCTTCCCTCACGTTTCTGCTCCATTTTGAACATTTTGATTTACTTACAAAAATATTAAAAGGAGATTTTTTTTTTTATTTCATGTTTTATGAGCGGCTTTAGGAGGCAAGGAGATGAAGAATCCATCCCCAGTGGAAAACACGTGGCTAACGGGTAGATTTAATTTATATGAAGCACACCACTCTCTCATAAGCACTGCTTGGCATATTAAACTGGTGTCTTACATCTCCTTCCAGTGCCAGAGATATTCATTTCCCACATCATAAAGACCCATCCATGAATAATAATATTAATAATTAAGCACCTGACTCTAGGGCTATACTTTGAGCATCATAACACTCTAATCATTTGCTTATCCCATGATAATTACACTCCTCCATCCTATTTCTATGCTCTGCCTTATTGGTTAACCATTTATTTGCTAGGGTGTTTCTTGAGACCCCACCCAAGTTTTCAGAGCCCAAGTCTCACCCTCCTAGCAAACTGATGAGGTATGTGCTCAGTGTTAGCAGCAGTGTTCCCAAGGACATGCTGCAGTCCCAAGGCTCTGCTGACGACCATCACTGTCACCAGGCTCACAAAGAGAGGTGGCTCAGCAATGCAGAGCAGTGTGGATGTCCCAGCAACCTGTGCTGGCACAAAGCCACACTCATTTCATCTCCTCCTCAAAAGAGAAGTAACCAAAGCAGTGGGAAGCAGGAAGGGTGAATCTCTGCCACACAGAGCCAGGCAGATAATTCCAGCTAAGCTTGCTCAGCACTAGTGAGGAACTAGAAGCAATGCAGCTGTGTTAGGGTGGCATTCTGCCTGGACCAATTAGGTTTTCTGAGAAGCATGGTCTGTCCTGCACAGGCTCACCTGACGTGGCCATCAGGGGTTTTTCGGCTCAGTGCTGGTTTTTTCAAGCCCATTATTGTCAAAATTATGGTCCCAGTTCTGCCATCTTTCCCATGCCATATATAAATTCACTTGCTACTGCACTGATTTCAACTAAAAATACTGTTACATGCAGCTCAAGACAAGAAAAGGCTTCCTGCCTGCTTTCACACACATCCTCCTTTGCCATGGTACTCACCTTTCATGTTTTCCCCACCAAAGCCTGCAACTGCAGCACAAACATCCAAGATTCTTGACTATCTCCTTATCCACGACATTCCTGCAAACCTCAGCCACAAATTTGTCCCGTGGAGATAGAAACCTCTGGACAGGAAAAGATTCCTCATTACGTGCAATCTCTCAACATATAATGCATCATTTCTGAAGGAGCTTCAGCAAGAGAGAAGGTTCATAAAAAGCCAGTGGATAGAAGTCTGCAAGACCATCAATAAGAAAACAACAGCAGAGAAGCCAAAACAAAATGGGAAATAATAACTAGTACTTCAAGAGCTGAATGTATCAAAAAGTTTAGGGTCAGCAAAGAGGGCTTATGAAAATAACATGAAAGCAGCAAGATCACAAAAAAAGAGTCTGTTAAGACAAAAAGGCTGGTGTGTCAGGAAGGATTTCTAATGCTGGAAAAAACTACTTTTGTGATTGTTTTCAACTCCACACAACAAACACAAAACCCACAAACACTGACTTTTATGGCTGAGTTAAATCAGAGATTGGTGCTATGGCTTGGTTTTCCTTTGTCTGTTAAATAAAGTACCAATAAACCCCTGTTTCTTGCTGATATCTCAAAACCAGGGAGCAGGAACACATACTCCAAACATGACAGGATTCTATATGCTTACTTGGGTAGAAGGTTATTTATCAAAGAGTTACTAGTTACATATGGATGAAGACAAGTCAGATCCTGCAAACTTCAGCGATATAAAGAACATCTTCTTCAAAGTCTGTTGGAATCAAGAACAGCCAAAACCACTGGATGCCAGTGTAGGATGATGCATTTGAAGAGACCATGCTTTCATCAGCAATGAAACAAAACAAGCAAGAGAAGAAAAATTGATTTTTCAAGAAGTCATGAAAATAAGAGAGGCCAGTTTATAAAACCATGACATGTCAGACTCCAGCACTGGTACTAACACAAGCATCAGAACAACTTCTCATCCGATTTTAGTGCCTCGAGGTACTGACGTACACGGAAATGATTAACCCTGCTCATCGGTGTCACGCAGAGCACATCAGGCATCATGAAGGAAGCAAGTGCCCGAGCAGTTTGTGGTTCCCCACATCCCCAAAAGCAAGTGGCACCACGTCAAACAGGAACACTCAAACAGGAACACGACAGCTCCTGTCTGGAGCTTTGCCTGGGGCTCAGTCTGTGTTGGAGAGCTGCACTTCTTTGTTATACCAAGAGATCTACAAACCTCCCCAGTCAAGCAGACCTTGTCTTAAAGGCATTCTATGCAGACTTCCCTATTCCTTTAGGGAACATGGGACAGTCACCTCTTGCAGCACTGCCTAAAGCACAGTGATATGCACAGGCACGTTCCCCTTCTTTTTCCCCTTTGCAACACTGCTACGCCATCCCTCCCCACTTTTTATCAGACAGCTGCACGCGAAATGCCTGGAAGGACCTCACAGGGGCTGCAGTTTCACACAGAAGCAAAGCACCACCCATCAGCTGCAGGAAGCCGGAGCCCAGAGGCAGGAGCTGAGCAGCTGCTCATTGGAAGCAGCTGATGGCAAAATCCCGCCTCCCTGCAGGGCAATCCTTCCAGGCTCTTCTTGAGCTCAGGCTGGATCCTCGCCTCCTTCTGCCTGGCTTGGAATACATCCCACTAATAACCAATATCACCGTACCTGCCTTTGTGCTATAACTTCTTAGCACTGCCGCCATACCAACTAAAAGTCATATTGCTTAACCACAATTAGTTCAATCATTGAAATTTCAAGCCCTTCGAGTCAAAACCATTAAAAAAACCCCTAACAAATAACCAGAAACAGATACTTCCAACCATCGTTTTAACAGTGTAACATAGCCTTATCTGATGATCTATGCAAACACAGTACACACCAGAATACTTGCAATACTTCCTGGAGTACCTTATTTATCTGAAATATTTGCCAACAACTAGCCACAGGTATTGACTCTGAGTGTTTTTTGTCGAGTTTATTATCTGCCCAGTGTGACTAATCTGTACACCATGTTTCTGGAGTTCCTGCTTGACTAGTAACCTCCCAGAATCAAAATCAGTCTTCGCAGTAGCTGTTGACCAGTTCAATGTGAATGCTTCTGTGTGTCTGTAACTCATGGAAGTATCTGCAAGAGTCTCCTTTTCCCAGCATCTCTATGAACTAAACTGTGTTGGTCAGAGTAACCAGGGGAAGCCAGCAGAGGAAGCCAGAGATATCATGGGGATGATATTATGATAATTCACACTACATTATGTAATGAAACTGGGTCAGGGCAATGAAAACCATTAACTATCCATCAGTGGCTTTTGCCAGCAGCCATTCAAGCTCTATCTGGCATAGAGCAGTGCCCCACCAGTTCTCTTGGGCTTCTTGTCTGATTTAAACTCTGCACTAAAACTAAGTTTTACACTGTTTAAACACAAACCAACATATATACACTTGTATAAACGATACGCAAGCATTCTGCCCCACTGCATCCTGGAGAAGGCAACCCTGAATACAACCACAAGACTGGCACCTGGGAGCTACAAGGACCTGAGGCTAAAACCCAACTGTTGCTTTATAATTTTAATTGTCTAACAATATTCATTCATTGCAACAGTCTGCTGTCTCATGTACGCAAGACTGCAAGAGCTTGAGGGCAGAGGCCATCATCAGTTTTTATATGTTGATACAGTGCCTACAACAACAACACAGTAGCAACTGGAAATCTAATAATTAAGTTATTATCGTAACAATGACAGAGCTGAGCAGAAGTGATTTTGGCTGTGTCAAAGCTGCATAAATCCATTTAACGCTCACACAGATATTCTAACCTCCCTGGCCTATTACAGAGCCTGGCTCTTGAGAGCAGAAATCGGGAGAGAAGCGAATGCACTGAAGGTTAGCAGTCCTGCTACACAGCTGCTATCAGGGTAAAACAATGGGTCAGCCAAGGAAGCAAATGAGTCTGCTTCCAAATCCCTGCTCTGAATGCTGTGGGTTAAATTCCTGTAGCCTACAGAGTGTAGAATTGAGGATGAGAAAGATGAATGGGATTTTCTTTTCATGAATGGAGGAGCTGGTAACAGAAACTCCTCAGACCTGCAAGCTACGTCAGCCTTGGTACCCTCATCACTGCCATTGCACAACAGCCTTCCTCTCTATCACATTAAAGCCTTAACAATTCCTTGGAAGGCTCCTTCTATTGAGTTAAAATCAATAGTATAGGGCACCACATCTCTGTCTTCCAGAACCAGAGTGTAAACACAATTAGTTTTCAGACCAAGTCAGAGGCAAACTCAGCCACATGGTCATCTCTGACTCTGGCTGGTGCTTCAACTCCATTAATGAAGGATCCGTCAGTTTAAGTACCACAAGACTGTGACCTCATCACTCTCAGTGGGACTCAGGGCAGACCCTAGAATCTATCTGCTGATAAATTTTAAGCAGAGCAAAGCCCAGATTAATAGATAATGCAGAGATGAGAAGAGAGAGTAAAAGCTTCTGTTGCTTCTCTTAGCTAGTATTGCCAATAAAAGTAGTAATAAGCTGTCTGTTATGCCAGAAATTCTTTAACATTTATGTCTGCTTTTTATACAACAACTGCTCTGAAGTGATCGTACTCTCAGTTAATGACAGGCACAACAGGTGGGTGGAACAGAAGGAGACAAGCAAAGACTAAAATAAGACATTTTGATTCTAAGCAGTTAGCACATTTCTCTACATCTCAAGAGGTAATGCACCCTTTCTGCAGTGCTCCTCTGCGGGACCTGTTCGTCATTTGTATGACAACACCTGCAGACATGTTAGAGAACTGCTTGCTGCAACGTTTGGCACTGCAAGACATGTGGACTCACAGGATATGGTATTTTAAAGCAAACCAGAGAGGGCACCAAACACTGATCCCATTTGCACCTGACCTAAAAACTCCAAAGACTAAAGCCCTACCTACCCCATTAGATGTCACACTATCCTGTTACTGTCTTTGGCTCTGAAATCTTAAAATTTCACTGCACAGGTAGGGAACAAGGCATACAGTTACTAGAACAGATGAAATGCGTCTGGGCAAGAGCTCGAGCCTCTTGTGTTCTAGCTCAGGGTTTTGCCAAGACACCACACAAGGGTAAGATCATACTGTGCTTGCTTGCACTGTTTTCTCCAACCAGTCCAGTGTTTTGGCATTGAATGCCTCTAGCAAATGGAAAAGGAGGCAAGTCCTCTCCTGCATGAAGCACCAGGGAACATTAAGCATCAATTACCAAGTCTGTGACTGTTGTTTCCATCGCTGGTCACCCATGGGAGGACCAAGTTCCCAGGAAGAATTAGCAACTTATACAATCCTGAAATTCAAAGAGCAAAAGATCAAAAGGCTCAAAGAAAGACTGTCTCCTGAAGGGGTCAGATACAGGGCCTGGTAGCCATCCAATTAAATTCTGGCACATTCAGTATGGAATCATTAGTAAGTCAGTTGCTGTTGGCCACCCTGGCCTACCCCAGAGCAAACAGCCCCAGAGCAGGATGCAGCCAGAGGCACAAAACCCATGTGCAAAAGCGCTTCTGGGTAGGTGACAGCACACTGGACACAGGTTTAGCAGGGCCTTTACTTGTTCCTCTGTGAGCACCAGCTTCCCACAGAGCATCCACACTGCCAGGGGGTGCCAAGAGAGGCACTCGTTCCTGGCTCCTGCTACTCATGGTGGCAAAGCACTGAGCAGAGCTGGAGGATAACAGGGCAAAGGTTGCTTCCCTTGCAAGGAAACATCTGTCTGTTCCACACCCTTACCATAAGCCTCCCTGCAACATTTGCTATGCAAGAGAACTGCAAGGTCAGGTGGAAGGTGTGAGAAGAAAATTGCCAATCCTCCTTGAATGAACAAGCATGAAAATCCTGCAGCCATCCAGGGTGGCTGCAGGTGAAGCTGGCTTACCCTTGCCACTCAGAGCTGCTTTAGCAGCTGCAAATTTAACAAGAGTAGTATTAAAATAACCTCACTTATTTATAAAAGCAGGCAGGCTGAGTGACATTTCCATTACAGAGCACACACCACCGGGAGATTCCCTGACGCTGCAGCAAGCCAATGTAATCTGCATTACGATGCACTATTCTCTCTGCAGCACACACAAGCTGGCTGTGCTCTCCCGGTATAGCAGCAGGTCTGATTCTCCTCCCCCAAGAGCTGGGGGAAGATTTGTTACAGGCTTTGGTGGTAGAAAGATCAAGTACTAAATCCATGAGTAACCACTAATGTTACTTGCATTCACTCCAGCCTATTCATCTTGTATAATCAGCGTTATATATCTTGTGCATCATTCTGTCTCTGCAATCGTGCAGCATGCACACAGCTCAGTCAGAAATAGGGACATTACCTTTCAGTTGTTGGATAAGGCTGCATTATAACATCATTTCCACTTTATACCGTATGGCTGAGATGTTCAGACACTTAAACATGGGATAAGTAAAGTGAATGAAAGGCTCACGTGAGTTAGTTGGACTCTGTCAAAAACCTTAGCAATGTCCTGGAATGTCTTTTACAGATTCCTGTCCAGCACACTACAGACTGCTGCTGTAAAGTATCGTGTGTATTAACAAACATAACAAAACAAGGAGGTCAGATGCCCTTAATTACACCAGTTTAAATCCAGAGTTACTTTGATAAAATCAATTGGATTATTGATGTTTACAATGGTATACTGGGGAGCAGAATTTGACACTTAATCTCTCTCACATGGGTTGCTGCCCTGCAGCAAACTGCAGGTCCCAGTAATCTGTTCAGATGCCATCAATGTAATCTGTAGCAACTGCTCTGCATCTAGCAAATTAGTATAATGATCTAACACTGAGCAGTAACAACAATTAATGCTTACAGCCAAGGCATGCACTCTCCAGCAATATAACATGCACAGATCCTCTGCAGTACATTGCACAAACCAGCTGTATGTATCAACAGAAGCATCAAAAGCAAGATCCTGTCCCTGCAATACCCCCAGCTTTATTCTGCCTCTCAGCATTCACTGGGCCTGATTCTGCCTGTCTCATCTGAGGTATGGGCACGATGATACGCTCACTTCTCTCTAGCTGGACAATCAGGGTTGTTCTGGAACACACTGGTACTCATGGCTGCAGAATCATGCACACGAATGGAAATTGTGAAATGTATTCTTCTACTTTTTGTGCTTCTTTCTGGTAATGTCATTTACCAAACTCTCTGAAATGTTCCTTGAATGTACATAGGCTTCATCTGTACCAAAACTTCTTTTTCACAATGATTACAGATTCTGAAACCACACTTTCTTGCCTTTTTCTAAAAAACAAGTTATAAAAATTTCCAGTCTTTTCACTGTGACTCAAGTGAGAAAAAAATGTAAATCAAAGCCATAAAGAAAAAAAGTACATTCTAATAAAGACACTAAGGCTCTACTCTAGATGCCTATGGCTTCTGATTGTGCCCATACCAGTGCAAAGATGGCAGCAACACATGTTCAATCAGAGCCTACTTTAAAGCTATTCTGTGCCACAGTAAAAAGGAATACATAAATTATAATATAAATAATAATAAATAATACATGGTGTAAATCATAATCCCAAAGACTGAAGCTAAAATTGCCTCAGATGTCTCACAACTGGATATAACTCAGCTATTACATATTAATTTGGCTTAAAAAGGCCCTGCTTTTCTAGTATTCAAACTGCAGGTAAGATGCAGGGGGATGACTTTTATGCAGGTAGGTGGGCTCCTTTTTCATCCTGGACCTCTGCTGAGTTAAAGGTTTATAAGCCACAGCAAGCTTGCCACTATCACTATTCAAAAATGATGCCATCTTAAAATAGCACAAAGGCAGATCTCAAAGAAAATAGCACTGTTTCCTTTCCTACAGTCAGCTGTGTATATGCTATTCTCATGTTACACAGATGGACTGAACAATGCTCTTGTCATTTATCTACAGATACAAATGCCATACCTAAATGCTGTTACTGCTTGGCTGCAGTGCCTCCATTGTAACAGTTGCCTTTTCAGCCCTTACTCATCATAAATTACTTCCTAAATGAGAATATGTCTATTTATCTTGTATGCAAAAGGCTTGTGCTTGGAAAGAAATCCTTCTCTAAGAGATTTAGGTACTGGGAAAGGCTGCTCTGGGTCAGTGCAGATCTGGTTCACTAACTATTGGAGAAGAAAAGATACTCAAGTATTTATCACAAAACATGAACAACTAACATCAATATTCAAACAAGCTCAGAAAAATAATCTCCAAGTACGCTCAGCTTTCCTTCCCATTCCAAATCCAAGTCGGAGTTCCAGGTGGGAGTGCCACAGACAGGGCAGCACAGCTCCACCTGGGTGCACAGTGGTGCCTTTGCCACGCTTCCAAATGACTAAAATTTTGTTCAGCAGCTCAGGATTTCATTCAATCCGACATCTCAGTGCCTCATAAACTGGATTTTTGTTTGTTTGTTTTCCTTTTTGCTAAACAATCCCTTGCAAAGATGTAGATGTGTGTGCAGAGCTTCACAGTGGGCAAATTACAGACCAGTCTATTCAGAGGGAAGCTTCTTCTCGCAGGCACAAGTCAGAGGTTTATGCCTTGAACATATATGATTCTTGTAGCTTTATCATTATACTTTACTTCATCCTTTTTTATCCAGCTCTTGATGTTCTCAGTATTTAAAGACCATGAGCAGGTATCAAGATCATGAATGCAGCTTCAACATTCAATTCATTTCCACAGGGAATTTGATGCCCACCTTGTTTTTCCTGCCTTAGAAAATTCTCCTCTTTACTTCTTTGGATCCTGCTGAACTCCTTGCAAAGTGCTACATTTTGTCAAGACGTCCTGCAACATGTGACTCTAGAATATTTTCTTTAGCTGTTTTAAAAATGTTACCATCAAAGACAACATTTATAAACCACTATTGCCTTCCTCTTCTACTGGGGGGGTTCCTTACCATCATTATGCTAGTCCTCATTTCACATGCTTCTGGAATTTTGTTAAAATTCTCTGGAATTTAAATAATTCTCCATTATTGCCCCCCTCTCCAATCTTTTTCCTTTGTAGCTGCCTCACAGTTCTAAGAATAATCACTTCTCCCTGAACATTTTTATTTTTATAGTGCTTTTGTGAACAGAATGCCTGAGAACAGACCCAGAACTCCACATGAAGGCTGGAGAGGAAATGTCCAGACCTTGACCAGGAGCAGCTCTGGCTGCTGAGACTGCTGACAGTCTAAATCAACAGTTATCAACCTTTTCCAGGTTGCAGATGCAAAAAATTTCCCATTGGCTGTCCTAGGCTTTTTATAGCAAATCTAAGCACACTGTCAACAGGCTCACTTTCCTTTTGGCCCTTTCAGAAGAACCTCTGGGAGCCTCCAGACCGCAGATTACAAATCATTAAATCAATTGTCAAAGAGGTGCAAATTTCTCATGCAGCTCAACAAGGTGTTAACAGAACAGTGCAGCAACAGCAACCCAGGTGTCAGCACTCCAGAGCAGCCTGACAGAATGATGACCAACGGAGACATTCGATAATTTTGCCATTGTGCAAGTATTTGAGGAACACAGCTGCTATCAACATCTGTATTTTTCAGCCCAACTTCTGATACTGGGGTCCTAATTCAAAGCAAGAAGTTTAGGGAAATTCTCATTCTCCTCCTATGTTCCTGATTAGCATTAATATATGTAAATTTTTATGCAAATATATGACATTTAAAGGTAAAAACTCTGCTCTATATAATAATTACACACACTTTTTAAAAAGGTTTTTAAAGACCTATAATTATGAGATAAAAGAGAGAGCATATAACTCTCATACTTAAATGTTCTACATAAGTTCAAATGGGTATTGTAGCTAAGATAAGAAAAGATTTATCTTCTAAAGTTCTGATTCGGCAAGACACTTCAACATGTAAGTAATTTCAAACACATAAATAAAACTGAGAAATACTAGTTCCTTTACTAAAGAAAGTTTTGAGGAAGTTTTTAATTTCCATTAAAAAACTTTATTTCACTAATGATAAATCAGATATTTAAACAAAGCATTTTCAAAACGATAAAATTTCTTCCCCCAAAAGAGAATTTTTTTTTTCATTTTTGCCTTCAAAAGGGGAGAGACAGATCAGAAAGTTTCAGCGAATAAAAGTACAGCACAAATTTCTATTTTTTCCATTTTCCCCCTGCAAGCTCCGCAGTAAACGTGAAGTTTAACTATGCTTAAACGCTCTGCAGAAACAAAGGCTGGATGGGTTTCCTCAGCTCGGCGTGTTCGAGCAGGTCCCCGCGGTCTCTGCTCTGACACCGCGGGCCGGCTCCCGGTCTGCAGCGCAGCATCCCCGAGGCACCCGAGAATTGCCGGGAGCTGCAGCCCAGCCCTGCGCGGGGTCCCAGCTGCTGCTCCCTGCAATTCATTTGTGCCTGAGCCAGCCCGCGCTGCGGCGCGGGGCTCGCTCCCTTCACCGGGCCGTGCCGGGAGCCAGTGCCCGCGCTTGGGATCACACAGAGCGGGGGCAGACACGGGGGGCACACCGGGCCCCGGCCCAGCTGCAGATAACTTATATTTGCCTAAAAGGATGGGTAAACCCATGGACAAATCACAAGCAATATCTTCACAAGAAGAGAATGCCGATGAGATGGATGTGCTAAAAGAAGTGGAGCCTCTGTCTTTCCTAGGGCACCACGACTGGGCCACCAGGCAGCCACAGAGCCAAGAGGCTGCAGAGCCTTCAGTCAGGTCGCTCATCTTCCCTTCCTGGATTAACACCTACCACGCTGCTCAGCTTTGCTTTAAACTTGAACAGAGAATTAGGCCATCCCCTCCTCAAAAAGCAGCTAGGGAAGGAATACGACAAACATACATAAAATTAATCCAGGCCAGTGACAACCTGAGGATGGGGGGAGGGAGAAGGATTTATTCATTTTCATGACAATAGCCATAGAGAAAAGAAATGCTCTCTTGCCTCTCCCCAGGGACTTGAATTGAATTCCCAGGGCTGCCAATCAGATCAAGAATTTAACACGATTTATTCTGTGGGGAGCCTGTCTGGAGCCAGTATGTCAGCATCTGGATGATGCCTTGAGCCTGCACAAGCAGAGCTGCCGGAATCATGGATCTGCCTGGCTTGCCATGCAGTGAGAGATTCTGGACACATGCACAGAGAAACAGTTTCTCCCTCATTTATGGCAACATAAAGCTGGAGAGTCAGGGAAGCCCGTATTATTTAATTAAAACTCAAAGGTAGAACACAAGTTTCAGACCAGAAATCATTGGGACTGCTGTAGATGACACTCCCACAAACCAGGATCTTGGCTCAGGCTCAATGACTGGCAACAGACTGCTTGAAGTGGTTCCCACTTGGAATAGAGGTTTTGTACCAATGCTGGCAGGAAAAGAGACTCAGCACATTATGAGGCTGACTTTTCTTCTGGGACAGTTTGCAAAGAGTTAAACTGTAGCTTATGTGACTTGTAGCCACTGCTTGCAAAATTAATTCATGTTTCAGGCTGTAGAGCACCATGAACCACTCAGAGTGCCATGGGGATGATAAGCTCTTAGGTCAATTACTGCACAGATGTGCCCCAGTTTGGCTGCCCCTCATTTCAGTAATAATGCTACATATATATTTCTATAAATTTAGCCTATACAAATGCATTGCAGAGAAAGCTGTGGTCTGCAACCCAAATATTCCCAAGTTTGTATATTTATTATACAAAGTTTGCATCGCTGTTTCTACAGAAACAAACAGGACCATATGGGTATTTCTGTCGCTAGCAGTTCAATCTTTCCCTCGCTGCAGTTTCATTTCTTCCATTGTGGTTAAATGCTCAACAAGAAAAAAATAACAGTGAAAAGAATGCCAAGTCCCCTTTTGTTCTTTCTTGGAGCATTTCTAGCTGTGGCATTTTCAGATGTTGCTTAAAGCATGGCACAGCAAATGCAGGACAGCATATTCTATGAAAAAACCTGGAAAGACTTCCTGCCAGTAAGAGACTGTTCTGAATTTCCTCAGAAACTGAAGAGCTGAGGGAAAGGATCTCCCACTGCAAACATGAAAGCCAGTCTTAGACTGAAAAACAGAATTTCAGGAGCCAATTGGTTCTCAAGAACTGGCAACTACAGCACGCAGTGAATGACATGTATCATGTGCAAAGGTACCATTGGCATTGCCTCATCTTTCCAGGGCATCATCACTAAACCAAGGATATAAGAAGACTTCATATTCCACCTGGTGCAGGAAAAATTCCAGCTACTATCAAGGACTCCAATGAGTAGTACTAGTGATGAGAATGGATGCCATCACTTATGTTACTTATTTGCCTATAATAAGCTCAAATTATTTGAATACATCTATAAATGGGTGCATACCATCATTTGGGAAATCCTCATCCTTCTTTTTTAAGGAAAGAATGTTTCTGTGTAGAAATTAGGAGTTGGAGGGGCAATGTTTCATTGAAAGCACCATGGAAAAGATTATGCAAATAACTGCCAAAAAGGCAGGTATTTTGCTGCAACTTACAGACTGATCCAAAGGAGAACTCCGTATTATTGTTATTCACCCATTTAAGGTCCTATTTTCACTTCAGTTTCCATAGAAACCTGTTGTCCTAAATCTGCAGCACTTATAGCCTTTTAGTGTCATGGGTTCTTTCTTTACAGCTCTAATTACACCATCATCCACAAGGGGAAATGGCTGGGATGCTTTTCCCACCACAGAAACATTCAGGAAGTGCTGCTCTATAGACAGAGGGAATATAAAACCTAAACATAAACCTTCAGACATAGTCCTTTTTGGACAATTCCCCTATGTCACAGCTGTATGTTTTATTGTTTGGGTTTTGAACATGGGCCATGGCAGAATTAAGAATTGAATTTGCAGAGAAAAAAAAAATATTTGGGTTTTTGCCTTTTCTCTGTCTTCTCTGGTCTATGGTAAAGAACAATTATATACAACTGAAGAAAATGGAAAAAAATACTTGTAAATTAACTACACTGGTGTCACATGGATATTAAATACCTAAGGTTGAACAAAGCTGTCAAGGCATATGGTCCAGAAAGACCTCCCACTGCCAAAGGAATGAAGCTCGTGCCCTTTTATTAATTTACTTCAGTTTTCAGGTCTGCATACAATTTTCTTCTCAGCATATGAGGGGTTAAGGTTCCCACCTATGCATTCCAGATAGACTCAATAAGAGTTTTTCACTGTGCTAATATAAAACACACAGAGACCTTTGTCTTCCTGCATGCTGGTAAAATGCCCGTTGTGCTATGCAGATTATTATTGTTATTATTATTTCTGGCACTGTCACTTCTAGCTATGGTGCTTCAAAGCAGTGATATTAAAAACATAAAGGCAGGCAGCCCTTTGGAAATAAGGAATTGCAACAGCAATGCAAAGAACTTTTTATAGCACCCCTTATTGAAACATCTGGAGGAAGTATCATCTAATGGTTAGTGAAGACAGCTAAAGAGCCAGAATTCTTATGCTCTGTTTCTAGGTCTGTCACAGTCACTGATTTCCCATAACCCTGGGCAGGTACCTTTAAAGTTGTATAGAAGTGCTATCTACCCAACCTTGCTTCTTTATGAGAGGTAAAGAAGTAATCTAAGATATGCTGAAACTTTCCTATATTGGCAATAACCAAAGATGTGTCTACATGCAGACAGTTTTCTACTATCACTGCAGTGGTACAAAGGTGTTCAAGCCGGCCATCATCCCCCAGAACCAGCACTTACCTCCCACATTGCTCACTTACTCCTCCCATCTGTTCTGTCCTTATTGAGCCTGTGTTTCCACGAGTTTTCAAAAGGAACACTTCTTGTGAGCTCTCCCTAATTTTCTCCAAAACCAACAATTTTGCTGTGGCCAACAACTGAAACTGCTTCAACAGCCACTCAGCTTAGGCTGGGGCTCTTCCAGTGACCAGTGCAGAGAGTAACATCAGCTGGTGAGGCAACAGCTTTTACTAGAACAGCTAAGTTTGGGGTGGGTTTTTTTTTTGTATTTAGGAGGTGCTCCATGCTCAGAGTGTGCTTGCTTCAGGTGAGGAGCAGGAGAGAACACTGAGAAGATAAGAAAAAGGATTATCTGTGGTGTTCCTGACATCAAAAATAGTAGCGTCATGTATGGGGCAATTGCAGTTCTGTTTACTGGCTCCATAACAACCAGAAAAATACCTAGATTTCCAAATCTTGTTCACCCGGCAAATCAAATAAAATTATTTAAAAATAGAAGTTGTTGAGACAAAGGTAATCCTAAGGTGGCAGGTGGAGAGGATACAAAATACAACCCTGTTTTTTTGCTATATTCACAACACAGTGTGGTCCTCACTTAGAGTTTATCACTATACAGACCTCAAGGCAAAATAGCAGAAACATAAAAATCACGATATCCTGGCCATACACACACTGCTCCAAGCAAATGCAGCAAAAGAAACATCAGGAATATTTATTTGGCTCTTTTTGTCACTGCTGTGCTCTTGCCATAATTTCTGTGAATAATGAAGCTTCATGCTTTCCATGATTGTCTACATCAGCAAAAAGCCACTTGCCTAAGCTTTTTACAGAAACAGAACAACAAAACTAATCCCAGTAAAATCTGCACCACAACTATTTTCAGTGTTAGGGAATGTAAAACATTAGTCATTTAACCACAGTTACCAAGTGCAGGCAGCTGTTTAAAAGAAAACTACGACAAAACAAAAAACTCATTCCCTACCCTTCAAAATGGTACAGAAATCCAACTTTAGAAAAATGAGCAAATTCATGAAATTTACATGGAGTAGAGCTACATTTGTCAGGTAAATTATCTTTTTGTTTGGTATCCTACATCCTGACACTCTCCAGAAGCAAGGAGCTGCCATGTTTTACCAATATTTCCTGAACAAAAGAGGCTTCCAAGCCAAACCAGAGGTCATGCTGACCCCACTAGCTAAGGCTTTTAATCCTCACGAGCCGTGTGCAGTCTGATACAACTTTGCCCTCATCAAACTGTTACCTGTTCCAAGTGTTTGCAGATGTTTTCCAGCTGTGTCAGAGGCTACCATTATGACTTTGTTGTTAATGACACTTGAATGGTTTCCTTTAAAAATAGTTCAGGTCCACTTACCCTGCAGCTCTGGGGGTGAAGCAGAAGGCAGCTCAGTGTTCCCAGCCTGCTCTGCCAGTTGCTGCCATGCAAAATGAGCAGCTCTCACACAGGAAGAGCAGGATGTGGGACTCAAATCACTGCTTGGGCACTGGCAGCCCTTGCAAAGATACTCCCAAGCTATGCCTGGGGAGAAAAAGAGGCCACCAAATCACTTGTTTGCAACCAGCTTATGCTTCAACATTGAAGCAGCCTGTGCTGTGGGGTACATGAGGATACATTCTACAGGGACATAGCACTGGCTGGAGACTACTCAGGAACAAAGAAGAAAACATGTTGGTTTTCTGTTGAGAAAAGCAAGAATATGGTAGTAACGTTTCATGCAGGAGAGGTGATACATAAACCAGGTACTACAGGTACAGGCAATAGCTCATCCTATAGGGAAAGAAAGAGTGTGGAGGAACCCTTTGTTTCTTGTTGCTGGAGGGAAAATTAACAAAACTGTTCTCCTTGGGGTCAATAAGCTCTGTTTTTACCCATGCTGGGTGGGGACATTAATCCCAGAATTAACATAAGTGTGGGAGAGTCCTCTCTGCTTCCTTGGTCAACATGTCAGACTGAGCCTGAGCTCTCCACTGTACTGCAGATCTTAGTACTACATTCACTGCCTGTGCCCACAAAGACTCAGTCTTCTTTCCATTTGGTCCCATTTCCTGACATGACACACTGTGGAGAACATAGCCATGGACAGGTGTTAGAGCACACAGGAGGGGCTGTGCTGTGTGTTAGGAGCGTGTGTGAAAACACCTAAGCTCACAAGAGAAACTCAGCAGCTCCAAGATGGAGCTTTTCCTTCAGTATTCCAGTTAATTATGGCTTACCTCACTTCTCCCCTCAGAAATCCCCTTTGTCCTTTCCACTACCGTGCAATTAAGTGTATCATGCTCAGCACTGACAGGTGACAAATGAAGCATAAGTTGGTTCACCACACTGACCCTTCTTGGCAGGATTTACCCAGCTGGGCCTGACCTTTTCTTGCCAGCTAAGCAAATTTCCTTTCTCTGAAATTCTGCTCACAGGGTGCTGCTTCGTGGCAAAGAACCAGAGTAGAAGCTACTCACTTCCCACTATGGGTTCAGAGGAATCCTCTTCTAGCAGCTCAGTTAAAATCATCAAGAAAGCAGATACAACAGAATGTGAAGAATATTCCTTTGATAAATGAATTATAATGATAAGATTTTTTTTCCAGGAGAAAGGGCCTGAGGGGAAAATGGACAATTGCTGCAATGTCATCCATCCCTCCAAGCAAAGGTAGCATGCCTCTCATTAAAATACTGAATTTTCTGTACAGCTGTCAGCAAGCACAAGTTTTCCAAATGAACTGGTCAGCAATAACCTGCTTTCATGACAGCGTGCAAAGAAGGGAGCAGGAGGGGTGATCTGTGCCCAGTACAAAAATAAACCAAAAAGATATCCCATGCAGCAGACGCACAAAGATGAGCTCTGCACATCAGAATGTTCCCCAGAGATGGAGTCAAAAAATCAAAGCAAAGAAGCAGTGATACAAATAGCCTGCCTTTTTCAAACACATCAAAGGCCAGAAAACAAGTCCCTCTCAACCCCAGGGACCAAGACAGAAAAGATCTAATAAAGAATTCAAATGCTGTAATCACATAATCCAATAAGCTACAGTTAAACCAAAACACCTCTTTAGCAAACATCTGTAAGTGGGACAGGAAAGGCCCTGAAATGCTCGGCATGGATGGCTCCCTTCACTTCCCTGTTAACACATCACCTCCTGTCAGCAAGACAGATGTGCAAGGTTCATTCTTGGTTTCAAATTCCCACACAGGAAAATAGGAAAAGGGAGAAGAGCATCTCAACAAAAACAGCTTGCACAGATCTACCAGTCACTGAGAGCTCAGCAGTACAGAATGTGTGCTGGACTGACCAGCCATGGTGAAAGATGGTTAAGATATCTGTGTGGGAAAGATGAGAAGGGGTAGAGGTTGAAACAGACAAGGAGAAAAAAAGCATCCTCTCCACATTTCTGCCAAGGTAAGTCCCTTTCTCTATCCTCCAACAATATCCCACCCCTTGTTTTCATTTTATTCTGGATATGTTCCTTCCTCTCTTCCAGTCCCACATGGTATTTTCTTCTTTGTAATCTCTGAGCTCTCCCTCTGGTATTATCTAGGACTCCATCAGTCATTCAGCCCAAGTAGCTGCTTTCCCAGGTGTGTGTGTTCCATCATCTCCCTGCCAAGTCTGCCAAACAGGGAAATGCCTCATTTTGCCATTGCATAGCAGTGGCAGCAGCACAGATTATTGTGAGTCTGAGGCAGGCTGACTCTGATGCCCTCATACAGCAATCACACATGTCACAGAAAAAACCTTTCCATTCCACACTGGCATCACTCAGGGACTTTGTCCCTCCTTTGACATGCTGGGTAGGACTATCCCCTTCTCCTTCCACGCTCAGACATGTGGACAGGAGCAGACTTAGGGGACAATTCTGACCTCATCTGAATAAGTGGATCCAGACTTACAAACCGTCCTTTAACAGAAGGGCCATCCATGGCCTAACTGGAGTAATCAGGAAGAGCAAGTTCTGCTGACGTATGCATCCCTTAGGTATTTGCTTTTATACCAGCTCCCGAGTACAGTCAGTGAGCAGAGAGCAGTAAATCTCTCTGAAACACAGCAGGGGATGGCAGCACCAGAAAGGGTCATTTCCTCTTGCAGAGACTAGAGCAGGCAAGTGCTGTTCAGTGGGATAAAGGCAAAGGAAAAGGGGCCCCCAGCTCCTCTGATACACTTGCATGTACTGATGCTTATGCAGAGTCCTAAAATTGTCCAGTGAATCTGTACTTAAGTAGCAGAATTAACATTCACAAATACATCATCCTTGTACTGGAAGAATTCCACTCTTAGAACTTCCTTCCTGTGCAGCCTCCTGTCATTAGCCTCTCTACTACTGCACAAGCCATGTGCTAATCCCTGTTTTTTCTGAGTACAAGATTCCTATGACATACCTTACAAAGTGCTTTGCTGAAATCTAGCTAATGATGTCTGCTGATGAATCAAGACAGTTAAGCTTTCTTATTAAAGAAATACATTAAATCAATTGTAGACATGAGAACAGTATAGAACTGGTGGACTCAAATGTTGCTACAGAGCCTTACAACACAACATATATGCTCATGCCAGCAGCAGTTTTGGATATGATGCCTCAGTTTTCACAGCAAGTATAAAGTGTAGGCACCTACACAAAATTCTGGCAAGACATTAGGAGGAATGCTGGAGTTCAATGAAAAAGCACTTTTTCTTTTCTACAAGTAATCATTATGGAGAGGAGCACAACTCAATGCAGCCGTTACAATTCTAAGAGTGGGAATTAACTTACTGGAAAAGGTTGGGCAGTAACCCAGACACGACTCCCATCTGGAACTAGGCCAAAAAGGGTCATCAGCTCTTTTAAACTCCTTGCTTTATGCTATATGAAATCACTTTTTGTTGATGCAAAACATGACAGTACTTGCTAGGGTATTCAAGAAAAATCCATTACCTTGATGTGCCACATACACATCTCTGCAACAGAGCAGAATGTGTGAGCACACTCACACCAATTGTACAGTGAATTTCAGAAAGAGGTTTATAGCAGAAATGGGAGGAAAGTGCTGAATTGTTGTATATGATCTTTTACATGGTGAGTTATCGGTTGATTTATGTAGCAAGTCCCACTGAGTTAGCTCATGATAAATTCATGAGGCATGTGCTTTTGATCGTGCTGTGCTCCTCTCATGTCTTGCCATCTCCAGCTCTGTCTTTCTCCACCTTCTGGAGACGTTATTCTACCTCCTGTGGTAAACTCGTGGTATAGACAATAAGGACTAGTCTGCACTGGTTGCCTCTGCTGAAATGCCACATTCTGGAAAGGAAGAGGTACTTCAAGAAGTCAGAAGTCCAGGAGATAAAAGTGCAAGCAGGATCCTTGGAGGGGCTAAGTTTCTCCTAACATACCCAAGCATGGACATCCATATGAGGAAAAATGAGCTGATGGAGACCAGTTTTCAATCAGCTGGCTTTAGTCAAAGGTGCTTTGTACTGTACATGCACAAAAGTACTCCCAGCTTCACAAGGCACTTAGCTGACAGATGACTTTTCCTTGCTAAACTGGGAGAGATGAACTCTTTCTTGAAAGAGAGAAGCAGTCTATAGATTTAAAAGGTGTATCAGCTCTTGTTTAAGCCTCAGATGTCATAAATTCTTCAGTCTACATTCATTCCCAGTTCATAATTACTCTGTATAAGTATGGCTACACCTAAGGAGTAACCAGAGGCACTGCAGCCATGGAGCCCTGAACAGGGGAGCCACCAGATACCAACCAGACTTTTGGAAAGGTTGTGCAGGCCACATACTGGTGCTGTACTGCTTTGAATGGGCACCTTTCAGATCAGCATTAAAGGTGACTTGGCGCACACTGGGGCATTCCCCCATTCTCAGCCTCAGATCTGCTCCCACTGAAGCCAGCAGTAATCCTGGTGAACATTGCATGTGAGCCCATGGAAGAAGGGAAGATAACTCTATTCAAACCCCATGCTGCTTTATAGTTTGCAATGGCTCAGTATCCAGAAATAATGTTCCATAGCTGGTTTTAGGTCACAAACACATCCTTGAGTTATTTTTTTTGGCACAACTGCACAGTAGGAATAGTCAGGACAGCATTACTACAAGTGGCATGACAGTAGCAGTTGCATGGCAAATTGATGCAACCTAGAGAGCAGCCCCAAACCAGCTTATCTACAAACCGCAATCTGCTTCTTCACCTCGGCAAACAGTGACCTGTGGGAAGATTGCTGCTTTTCAGCACAAACAGAACTTGATGGGGAGAACACAGTAATGGAAAGATCTCTGGCATCTGAACCAACTGCTGTGGTCTGGAGAACTGTCATGAGAGCATGTTTCAGAGTCAAAAGGCTGTGTCCACTATGGGATAAGGAGCACTGGCTTGGAGCAAGCAACCACACTGGAGCATGCATGCTTTAGTGAGAGAGTACCCAGATCTGATATGTCACAGAAAGATCTATGTCTCATTTTCCCATCTGTAAGACTAAACAGCTGAGGCACGTAGTCAGGCAAGGAACTGCATGAGCTAAGGATTGTGTGTTAAGCTTGCACATTCTTGCTGGAAGGGATATGCCAACCAGGAGGCATTTCCTAACATAAAACACCCAGTACACCTCCATTTGGTAAAGTAAGTCCAGGTACTCAGGTCTGATTTAGTGTGCATGGTATAAGAATCCTTGTCCTTTCAAACATCCTCAGTAACGTGGCACTTTGGAAGACACAATAATTAGCATAATTGTCAATTCAGCCTCTAATAATGTACAATGCGCTCATTAACCCAATTAACCCCATACTGCACAACAACCATCACAAACAACGCAAGTGATGCGGTGAAGGGGAATGGATGCCTGACAGCCCTGCCACATCCCAGCACGCTGAGATGTCACTGGCAAGGGCTGAAGGCAACTCCCAGGGGCAGGACCCCCACCCAGCTCGGGGATGGGGCACGCTGCCACCTGAGCTGGTGCTCAGCCATGTGCTCAGCTCCCTTCAGCCCCGGCTCAGGGCAATAGAGGAGTTTCTCCTCCCACAAGGTTTTTCCTGGTACATTTAATTAAGCACTATGTATCAACACCCACATATGCACACCCCACTTCTCGACCCCCCTCCCCCCCTTGCTGAAAAAGTCTCAGGTGGGATTCACTCGCCTGCTTTTGCTGCTGCTTAATTCAGTCAGGCTGGTAAATAATTCAGCAAGCACTCAGCCAACAAACAAACAGGCAGGCAGCACAAATGGCCAGACAGGGAGATAGAAGAATGAGAGACAGAAAGAAAAACCAAATGGGAGAGTGACAGCTTTTGCTGGAGCTCCTTTTCCACAGGCAGTACTTCAAGCTGTGCCTACTTCTTCATTCCCTGTGGGTAAACTCTCATCCCATAAAGAAGCAGGGAAGTTTGTCCAACTGACACTGCCATGACCTGCTGACAGCTCACTGGTTGGGGCCCCACTGAATGACCACACAACCTTTTGATTAAACCTTAGGAAAAGCTTCAGCACCTTGCTTATGCTCTTCAGCTTTGAAACCCTTCAAGATGGGGACCAGCAGCTCCTGGGCTACAGCTGGGCATGTAGGAGTCTGCATCACTGACTCAAGTCTCTTTAGGCCTCTGCTTTCCCAGCTGTAGAAGAGAAGATGAAAATCTGGCATCCCAGCAGGCCCAACAAACAGAAGCAATGCTAGGGGCCTGAGAGCCCTTCCAATGAAATGCCAAGGCTTGGCAAAACCTTTAGAAATCTATAGCTGCATTAGTGAATATAGCAATAGAGAGTATCATCAAGCATCAAAAATATTAATTCCAGCCTTCCATAAAAACTGATAACCATAAAAAAATACATCCCAATCACAGCAAAGGTTTGGGATGATTCAAGGTAAATACTATTCTATCTATAAAAACAAACAGTAAACCAAAACATTCGGAGTAGAATTTTCTGTGATGCTTAACCTCACAATTATAATGAAGCTCTAACAAATGATATTTTGAAAATGTTTTCTACACATAATAAATTAGCATAAGACAACCTTATTAACACAGCTAGTTTGTTTGAGCTAGCTATATGAGCATCCTATGAGAAAATAATTTTATGAAGCAAATAAGGAAACATCTATGCACCACAAGTTCACTAAAACAAAATCCACATCGGCAAGCTCTACGGAGCCACAGTGATAACAAGAGCACCCATCTCAAACTGCTGGAACCCCTCTAGGCCAGGACTAGTGAGGGACACCATGACAACCAGCATTTAGGGGCAGCTTGCACACAATGGGCTCTCATTAGGTAAAATGCCCTGAGTCTTGCTGACTCCTTGCTATAAGGTATTTAACAAGTTTGCATGTGAGGACTGTCCTGAAGTGGTAGTGGAGAGACATGAATTTCAAAGGAGGTGACAAAGCATTGTACAAACATCTCTTAGATTATCAATTTCCTCAGTCTATCCTTGGAGCCACATAATTACATGATAGTTGCCAAATTTCAGTATGCAGAAATACCCTTTGCAAGAGCATAAGAAAGCAAGTTGGTTTATCAACATGCTTCATGCGAACATACTCTGAGTCTCATGGAAAGGGATAAAAAAGCAACGGAAGGATAACTTGAGAAGGTGTACATAGAAAGTAACTATAGCAGAAGGAAGTTTTTTCAGGCTGTGGAATAACAGAGCATTTCCTCTGCCAAAACAGAGACTGAGGTTTCAAGCAAGAGCCACAGCCCAGTGATCAGCTGCAGAGGTTTACCTGCTAGACCCTGTGCAATTCAGGGTAAGAGCCCAGAAAGATGCCCCAGGGAGAAACAGGGGCATCTGCTGGTGGGTAAGAGTCAGTCAGAAAGCCACATGCTCCTGGAAAGAAGGCCACCATTACACTGTGGTGATTGTTAAGCCAGGCATGGCAGCAGCTTGGCAATGTGTGCTGGCCAACTCCTTGGCAGCTCTTTAGCTACCTACCAGCCTCAGAGAAAACGGGTGAAAAGAGAAGTGGGGTTACTGCTGAGCAGGTCTGGATACTGTCCTGGAGTTCATGCCCAGATCCACTTGGGGTAAGCAGTGAAGTCATGTGAAACCTTCTTTTAGCAGTTCTGTGCAGGGTTGGGCAAACCCCTTCTGGTTTTGGCTCAAGGAGGCTCCTATTGCCCAAACCTTGCTCTGAGATTTTGTTTCAAATACACAGAGGTCCTCCAAGCATAACCATGGCCAAGATCAGCCTGGTTGCAAGTCAAATGTTCAGATGGTTTCCACCCCAAATCATAAATCCCACCCTGTCACCTGGAACTGAGCCCATTCTTCTCAAACCTCAGCTCGCATCTGGGGGAAACTTGACTCCAGTTTACTGCAAGGTTCGCAAATCCAGCCCATGTTCTGGGTTTGTAACAAACCCTCCGAAAGAGACAAAATGGCCTTGGCTTTAGGGTTCATCTGGACCTTGTTGCCAGAGTCATGGTGTCATCTAGTGGTGACAACTTGTATGGGCACACACACGGTGCCCACCTCCACTTGACAACCATCCCCACAGAGAGCAGTGCAATTGCAGGTCCGGTAAATGTCTTCCAAAGTACACCAGCTTTTTCAAAGGCAGAGCAGCTCCACCATTTCAGTAAAAGCCATTTGCACCTCAAGGAGAGCTTTTTGCAAAGCCTCCCAAATAAAGTGAAGGGCAAACTTTGCATCCCCTATCATTTCTACACAATTAGAAGACAATCTCCTGGGGAAAGGGCAAGCCACGATAACTTTGAGGGATAGCAGTCAGCAGCAATTCAGTTGTGAACATGTTTTATATTTAAAAGTCATTCTCAGTATAGAAGTTGCATCTCTTGAAATGTCCCATTTATCTACACTGCAATCATGATCAAAAATCATAGTAATGGATACAGGGGGAAAAAGGGCTCCAATTTCAATTTGTACTTTGAGAGCTCTCTTGCACAGGCACACAGGCCCAGGTCTCAAAAGAGGGCAGCTGATTTTTGGATTCCCAATTTATGTACTGGGGCAAGCTCAAGAATAGTGCAGCTGAAGAGTCAAAGTCACAGAACATCTTTTGTAAGAGATCAAGTGCCTTAGGTCTCACTTCAAGCATTTGGTGGGTGGATTTGACCCACCATATATTCTGTGTGAGAGTTCTGGAAACGTGAATTCCTTCTCCTCGGTGAAGGTAGGAACTGATGTACCAGCTCTGAAACCCAGTCTCGTTTTAATTCAGTGAAATGTAAGCTTGGGAGTTTTACCTTTCAGCTAAGACAAAGCAGCAACACAAGCATGATTGGTTTTCCAGACTCAGCTGATGAGTACAGAGTCACCATCAGCCCTGTTCCCAGCGTTTCAGGCACTGCACTGAGTCACTTGTCCCACAGGCTGATAAGAGCTGCATCTCAAAGGAAAGAAAACTGTTCAGATTGGAGGAAGGATCACGGTGTCAGCAGAGAGGCAAGAAAAAATTGCCAATTTCAGCACTGTCCTGGAAATGAAGTGGGTTTTCAGGTTCCTGAGGTCTATCTGAGGTTTCATCGTGGATCCAGCTCAAGCGTTTCCTTGGCAGGTTTGTCTTCTGACCTAGAGCTTAATCCTTCCCTCTGATCTAGTCTTTCTGTCTGCAAGTTAATGAGCTTGAAATTACTGTATATTTATGTGTCCCTCTGAGCTCTGATCTGTGACACAAGCACAGCTACAGCTGGAGTTGCTTCTTTCTTTATTGTCTAGAGTTGCAGCCTAAAGGGCATGCTTGATTCTATAATCAATGAAATTCAAATCCCAGTTTACATGTGGGGTAAGAGGGAGAAAGCACTTTTCAAAACTCTGGTTTCTTTTGGGATCTATCCTGAGACGCTGAATTTTAAGCCTGGTAACACACAGACCAGGGCTATCTTCATGGCAGAGGATTTCACACACCCCATTCCACCTTGGTCACAGACAGCACAGGGAAGACTTTTAACTACTACTTGCATGGACTCAAAATGACCACAGGAATTATCCAAAATCCAAACTCTTTATAGCTACACCAAAGTGTTTTCTTCTCTTGGATCTGTTTTCTTCCCCCATCCTATCACCCGTGTTCCACTTATTCTATGAAGCTGAAAGACTTCATTGTGCCATCTGCCCACCAGATCTGCCACTAAGGTGAAGCCCAAGGCAAGTTGCTCAAAGGTAGGAGAGAATGCTCAGCTGCTGTTATATGGGGCAGGTTTTAATTTTTAGTAAGGACACAAACCTAAAAATAACAGATAACTTACATCAGAGCCTGCATATAGAGTACCTTTCACCCCAAAGAAGCTTTCCAAAAATGTGCATGCACAGCAACACAGAAATGTAGCCACCTCTGGAGCAGATTACAGATGCTGCTCATCCAATCCAGTGTGATAACAAGGAGACCTACCACGATAAACCTCTGGGTTTTTGGTAAGTGCACTATGGATTTCTGCATGCTTGCTATACCAGAGGACACCCATATATTTAAAGGCTTCACCTGACACAACAATGCAGAGCCAGCAAATTGCGTTTCCTTTTTGTCCCTTGGAAGGTCAAAAACCTCCCCAGCAGAATACGCTGGAATACAAACAGCCAAGCTCTTGAGCAATTTCATATCAGATATTCAGGTACTCGCTAGCTCCACCACTCAGTGCGTGCCGTGACAGATATGTCACAAGGAAAGGTCACGGCAAGGTTTTCCCTGCCAGACTTGCCCGCTTTACAGGAACGGCAGATTTGTGCCTGCTCGGGCGCTCTGTCCCGTGTCCCAGGCACAGTGGCTTGTTTTGGAGTGCCCTCTGCCGCCCAGCCCGCGGACCTGCGAGCCTGCAGGGAGCGAGGCCGGGACCGTGAGCGGGATCTCGGTTAAGGACGGAGCGCAGTCAGCGCCATTCAGCTCCACGGGCCGGTCAGAGGCTCTCGCTACAGCCGAGCACTGAGTTCAGCATCTGGGTCTGACTCCCTGAGCTCTAAAGGTTTGCAAAGCACTGCCGCCCACCAGGGCTGCAGAAACAATTGATTTTCAGGTCTGCCTTCTGGGACAACTCTACCTCAGCTCACCTCCCACACCTCACAAAGCTCTTGCCCAGTTCTTCTCATCTGGGATCTGAGGCAGAAAAAGCAGCACATGCCCCTTGCACTGGCACTGCTGGGATTCCTCCTTTGCAGCCATGGGAGGCAGCTTTACTCTTCACTTCCACCCAGCCCACCTCATCTAAGTGATGGGCAACTCCTGTCTCCAAAGGAAAATGGGAAAACTGACTAGTCCAAGATGTGGAGCCAGGAATCCCTTTGGAGTTCAGCAGGCCTCTGAAAACTGCACAGAAACAGTTTCTATCTAGGTGGTAAGAGATCAGGCATTCTAGAAGGTTCTATTAACTTACAACCAATAATATCAGGCAAAATTCTTTAGTCACTCCATCATCCTCACACCTCCAAAAATCCTGACCCTACCCTTACCCCTTTCTGTTCTAGCTGGTGCAGGCAGCCAAGCCTGACACCAAGACTGAGGTTTCTGACTCCCAATGCCAGAGTATAATGTGTTTTTTTTTAATTTACCTAGGTTAATACAGTTCTTTCAATACAGTTCTTTTAAGCACAACACCCATAAGTATCTTTATTAGATCACTCACTTACGTTCAATCAGATACCACACAGGCTTGGCACTGTTCTGCACAAGAAATAACTTTGCAGTGTGTACAGGATTCTCTGTGCAACGAGGTCAGGTACTACAAAGCTGTTTGGTCAGTGCTCCAGAGTCCTGTGAAGTTCTCAGCAAGGGAATGGTTTGCAGGAATGCATGCCAGGATGCACACATACAGCCTTCACCTGCGTGCTAACTGCAAGCATCTTAAAAAATTTGAGCAGTGGCAGTCAAAATATAACTTGCACTGGGGAAGAGAACTACATGAGAGTAATATATTATTTTGTCGCTTTTATTTTTGTTATCCAGAGTGAGTTTCTTCTGAGATACTGCACCTATACCTTGACAAGGAAGGAATTCCATGACTCTTCACCTCTTACATCTGGATAGAAGTTGCCACCCCACATGTTCATTCCTAGTCAATACATGCAGCTAGAATTGTCTCCTAGATTTGCTACAATTCAGACATTTTCTCCTCTCTGACAGCAAAGCACAATTTATTTTGTCAGGCTTGTCACTGCAAAGCTGGGACTACTTGCTTAAGAAGAGATCAAGACACAATCCAAGCTCTGCCTGTTACCCATGAACGGTTTTTAATTCCAAAAGGTGTATGTGGAGCATCAGGGTATGTAGCAGTCTTTGTGTGAGCACTTACAATAATAACAACTTCCAATTTCCTTTCCCTTTTGGCTGCCATGGTTTCTTTGGGAAGAGACACCTGAATGCAGTCAGGTAGGTAACCTTCCCTTCAGTGAACTGCCAGCCTTTGTTGTTTGCCTGTGTGATTACTGTGATTACTTATCTGTGTCACTGTGTCATCCTCCTGCTCTGCTCTCCCCTGTCAGGCAGCAGAGCCACGTGGAACGATAATGAAACTCAACACAAGCTTGCTCACAGTTTCTCACTGCCACAACAAGCACTGAGGCTCCCCGTGGCTGTGCTGGCCATGGAGAGGGCTGTGTTACAGTAACATGACTCACAGCAACATTATCACTGCTGTCAGGCCACTGATATTGTACAGAAATAAACACAGAGGTGTCACCTGTGACTACAAAGGGCACAGGGCTGCTGCAGTGGCAAGGGCCCAGCAGAAATCCACTCCTGGAGAGGCTGTGCTGGTTACTAAACCAGCTGGTGCCAGGGCTGCACGTTACCAGAGCTCATCTGCTCCTGCCAGCTAAGCAGCTTATTTAATAATTATAGCATGGCACCTTACAGACCTTGCTTCTTCAGGAGTGGCCTGTGGCCTCCCAAATGCAGAATCCTTACAGAAACAGATGAGGCATCAAAAAAACTCAAACAAAGCAATCCACAAACCGTAGGTAACAGTGTGAGGCAGGGATCCTTTGCATCCTTTGCACATGTCAGCAGCAAGGTTCTATCAGAGAGCCTTTGTCTAGATGGGATCCCTCGTGCATGCTGTCTTTTGAGCAGATTTTAGTCCTTGTTACATGGAACAAGCAAAACTGCCAGGTCTTAACACCAAACAGCACGGTGTTATATATAATATTTTTATGATAATATTTTTCAAAAAGTCAAAGAATTAGTCGTCCTTGAAGTTGTATGTACATTCAGGACAAATTCTTTTGTTTACTGCCTTTTTGTTTGGTTGGGTTTTTT
>VYZR01104902.1:0-16278 GCA_013400675.1 Oxylabes madagascariensis
TTTTTTTTTTATTTAGCAAGGAAGCGCTTCGCTCAGGAATCCACCCCCGGAGCAGCCTCCTACGGTGTTTCTTCCAAGATCTCCTCTCCGCGGTTGGGAAAGGAAGAAGCTTTGCTGGCAGCACCATTTCCAGCTCCCCAGGGATTGGGAAGTGCATGGGCAGCACTTAATTCCCAGAAGAATTAATGAATGATTAGGATCCTTTAGAGGGCACGCACACCACAACCAAGACTTGGCCCTAAGGATCACTAATCCCACTGGATCAGCCAGCCCATGGCTCCAGCGAGGCAGGAATTATTTCTAAGCCCTGAAACACAAATTCCTGGAGGTGACAACCTGGATTGCTCCATGGAACCCCGAGTTTCAGCCCTGCCTCACTGCAGCCACTTGGAAATAGCCTTGGGATCACCCATTCCATGAGGAAGCTGCTCGTCACGCTTAATTTATCCAGCTAATCCCACAGATAGTTAATTAATCCCCTTCCCCAAAAACAATAAGGAGTTTATTGCAGTCTGAGTGGCTTCCTGTTTTATCCCAGTTTGCTGTGCCGGGATCAGCATGGGAATGCTGAGCTTGGGACTGTCCCACTCTTCCTTGGGTTTGTGATCCAAACTTTCCTCTGACAGTGGGAAACCCCAGGATTTGCGGCTCTCCCAAAGGGCTGCCAGTTGCAGTTGGAGGACCAGAAACTCTTCCCCACCTGGATCAGTTATTCCAGTATGACTATGAGTATTTCCAAGGGAAAAATGAGCATTTCCAATGGAAAATGAGCTTCCCTGCAAAAGCACCCAGATGCAAAAGCTGTTACGGATTTTATCCCTAATTTAATGCAATTCCCACCAGTTTAGCTCAGAACATCTGTGACCCAAAGCTGGGAGCAAGGAAATGTGGTTTTCCTGAACTCTTTGGCAGTAAGGGAAGCAAAACCAAAGAGGGAAATGCATTTCCCCTGGAAAAGCACAGCAGTTACATTTTCCTCATGGATCTTCCCTCTCTGCCATCCCTTTCCTCCCCTTCCCCCACCAGCCAGGCTCCAATTATCCCAGCCAGGACCCAATTCCAGTGTTTATTGTCAGCCTTCCTAAGTGTCCACAGTTCTGGCATGGAAATATTCCCCTCAAGGGACCTGTGTGGGGTGGGATTCATTTTTCCAGAGCGCTTGGGAATGCTCAGTTAGGAGATGCTGGATTCCAAACGTGCCAAATACTTCCATTACTATTATTATTGTTGTTGTTGTTGTTGTTGTTATTCCTGATCTAGTGGTGGCAAACACAGCTCAGGTTTGAAATTCCATGTGTCAGAAACAGTTGTCCCCAAACTGAACTCCATCGGGATTGCCCAAGCTTGGTTCTGACCAGTTTCCTCTCCATGAGTGAAGAATGATTAAAAACCAGGATTCAGTCAGCTGGAATTGCCCACAGAAGCCAGGATATTATCATTTCTATGAGGGAATCATCATGCCAGGGATGTAAAAGCCACAGGCCTCCATGAAGGATGAATCCACAGCCAGAGCTGCTGGAAGCATTAGGAAAATAAAAGGCTCCTTGCTGTTAAGTCTCATTTAAAGGAACTTGAAACTCCCAGGAAGAGCAGCCACGAGCTGCAGAAAGCCTCGTTAAGTGATTTCCAGGGCTGTTTGTTATTTTACCTTTGTTTACATGACATTTACAGCGGGGTTTAGATGAAACAACAGCTCCTTCAATCCCTTTAGAAACCCTCCCTTTTCCGAGGATAGCGGTGATGCACAAGGAAAAGAGTTAAGGAAGGAAAATGTGAGGGAAAAGGGCTTTACCCTGGAACCTGGAGCAGCTACAAATCCAAATAAACCCGGCAGCTTCCCATTGGAAAAGCCAGGACGTCCCAGCGGGGAGGAATTGGCTGTAACTCATCCCAATTCCGCAGGGTCACCCTTCCCAACGTGCTGCACTTCGCATTTCTTGCCCTTTATTACCCAGCCCTTCTCTGCTCCGCTTTTAAGATGATAAAAATCGTGATTAACCGAGGGGAAGCTTGCAGAGAATTTCAATCCTCCGCGAGCACCTTTGCACTGCTAAACTGCTGGGATGAAAAAAAAACAATCCCAAAAAGCCTCTTTTATGTGCTGGATGAAAACACAGAGCAGCAAAGTACAGAGGGGAAAAAAAATAGAAAAAAAAAGCCCTCAGATAAAATTTTAATCATATTTGCAGTAAATCAAGAGCAGTTCTGGGTTGCTCTGAACTTTGTCCCCCTGGGTTTGTTTCAGAATGAAGGCATCACATGAGAATCCCTTTAATAATGACGTTATTTTGCTGGGTTTAGAAGAAAAGGATACAAAAATCAGGGGGAAAAATGGGAATGCGTGGCTCACAAAATTAAATACATGTGGGATGCATAAAAGAACCAGCCTGAAGAGTGAACTGCAGGCTCAAGGAGTCCCATAATTGCACAGACCCCAACCATCCCCATCTAAAGCCCAGACTGGATTTGATCTGGGATTCTTTGGGATTTTATGGGTTATTCCAGCCATCACAAGCCACGTAATTAACAGGGAAAACAGAACCAACACTTTTCCAGCAAATTGTTCAATTGTCAGCCCGTTTGTGAGGTGGAACGGTGAATTTTTCCCCAGTTTCCCAAATCCACCACTAATATTTACAAAGGGAAGATGAAAGAAGTTCAGCCACTCAGCGCAGAAGGCGACATTTTTGGGAAGTGACTTAATTGCAAACGTTTTCCTTTTAGGAGCCACTTCGGGAGACACCTTAAAGGGATTTGTTTTCCGAATGTGTCGGGTGTTTAATTTCTAAAATAACATTTCGTGGCCTCAGCACTCCGAGCGATGAGTCACTTGTCAAACCTTGGCCCACGCTGCCAAGTGACTCAGGGAAAAAACTGCCGGAGGGTGTGGGGGGAAAAGGGAAGGAAAAGAGCAGAGGAGGTGGCCAAGATTGAAAGGATGAGTGGCCTTTTTGAGGCCAGGGAGGAGCAGACAGGGATTTTGGGGAGGGGAATGTGTTTCCATCCTCTCCTGGGGTCCTTTGTCCACCCGCGACCCCCACAGCCAGGAATTCCTGCCCAATATCCCATCTAAACCTCCTCTCTCCCAGTTTGAAGCGATTCCCCCTTGTCCTGTCCCTCCATCCTTGTCCCCAGTCCCTCTCCAGCTCTCCTGGAGCCCCTTCAGGCCCTGCCAGGGGCTCTGAGCTCTCCCTGGAGCCTTCCCTTCTCCAGGGGAACATTCCCAACTCTCCCAGTCTGTTTTATGCAGAG
This sequence comes from Oxylabes madagascariensis, assembly GCA_013400675.1. Lineage (NCBI taxonomy): Eukaryota > Metazoa > Chordata > Aves > Passeriformes > Timaliidae > Oxylabes > Oxylabes madagascariensis. The sequence goes on from VYZR01104902.1 coordinate 3,253, forward strand.
AACAAAATAAAAAACTCAACTGATTCTTGCAGCCCCCCCCCCAAAATTCCACCATCTGGAAGGAGAGGAAACCCCTCCANATGCAGAAAACAAAATAAAAAACTCAACTGATTCTTGCAGCCCCCCCCAAAATTCCACCATCAGGAAGGAGAGGAAACCCCTCCAAAGGGCCACCCCTGCCTCTGGTGCTCCCAGTCCTCCTCCAGTGCTCCCAGCATCCCGCCTGGACTGGGAAACAGCGGAAACCTCGGCGAGGGAGGGCGGCTCCGAGGCAGCAGCATCCATCAGCAGCCAATTCATTATCCTAAATCCAGGGAGGATAATGAAACCCGCTGAAATATGGGACCAAAGGCCAAGGTTGGGTTTCCCTGGAAACCAGAGCATTGTGTTGGCTGACTTTTGTTGTCCCCAAACGTTGCCCTCGGTGTTCCAGCGCCGCTGCTTTGCCACGGGAAACGTCGGAGCATTTCCCCCCTTCCCTCCCCTCCATCCCTGCACCAGGCTGACTTTATCTCCGTTAATTTCTTACTAAAAGGATTCCAGAGGTTGTCTCTTTTTAGCATTCCCGAAGTTTTTTCCCTTTAATCCTCATGAAGACGCTGCCATTTATCCCCATAAATATCCTGGCCCACTTAATATCTCCTTGGCCCTTGCCAATCTCCGGGAGAAAAGGAGTGACCTCGGTGGAGCTGGGATGATAAGGCCGGGATTTATCAGGAGCAACTCCTACGAGCCCTATTTTCATTTTTCCAGCTGGGGTTGTAAATCAAGGGGAATCTCGGGATGGTTCATCCCTCGTGATGGATCTGTCATCGCAGGGAAGGACAGGGCAGCAGGGAGATTTGTGTGGATCCGTCCTCTCCCGCTCTGCTGTCATCCCTGATGGAAATGTGAGCTCACAGTGGGAATAGCTGGGAAAAAGGGGCTGATAAATTGCTCAGGCAGGCCATTCATATTGTCTGCTCATAATTCCCAGTGTTTTATCTCCGTGTTTTCAAACGGCGAGGGAATTTCGGGGCTTTTTGCACGCCATTCCTTAAACAAGACAAACTATTTTTAGTGGCTGAGCCTTCCAAGAAGGGGTGAAAACGAGATGGGCTTTCCAGCAGGGTTTTTAACGCTCAGCAGCACTTTTCCCCCCACATGAGGACCCTAAAAGCAGCTCCAGCCAGCCAGGAGAGGCTTCCACAACCTCTGCTTTATCAAACCCGCTGCGTGCGGCAACTCCTCTCCCTTTGGTGGAAAAGAAAGGTGATTTTTTTTCCCTATTTTGTGTGGATAAAGAAGTGCCTCAGGCCCTGGGATGTGCTCTAATAACAACCAGCCCCACACAGCAGGAGCTGCTAAAGAATGGAGAACGGAGATAAAACCGTGTAAACATCGAGCAAGGGATTAAAACGTCGCCACACTTGATGAGAAAGCTCGGAAATATCTTCCAGAAGTTCTCCTGAACCGCTTGGTTTTCCCTGTTTTGTCTGTCAGCTCTGCCCCCTGAGCAGAAAGGCAGCAGAAAATCCCACAGACAGCCTGGTCCTGGGGGGAATGACATCCCTGCCAGGACCGGGAAATGCAGGAAATATTCAGCATTCACCATCCTTCCTCGGGGGAAGGAAATTCCTGGTCCTTCTTACCACAGATAATTTCAGTCCTGGGATGAGGAGCACCAGCCCCTCTCAACCCACAAAGGTTTATCAGCACTGGAGCTTGGACTCGATGATTTTAAAGGTCTTTTCCAACCTTAATTCCACAATTTTAAGCTCACAGGAGGCAGACGGTCTATGTGGCTATTTGGGTTTATTTTCCAGCTTTTGCCTCTTTTCCCTCTTTTTCAGGGGGAGGAAAACAGGGATGTTTTCACATTCCCAGCAGGATTGTGCCAGGCAGGGGACACAGATCCCTCCCTGAGCAGCCTCACCCTGCAGAGATGAGCTCCAAGGACACCCCTGGGACACTGTCACAGCTCAGAATTCCTCCTGGGATAGGGAAAACTCCTGCTGGGAATGCTGCAGGGCTCAGGAGTGGTGCTGATGCAGAGTTGTCCTCTCCATGCCCAAGGGGAAGGCAGCAAGAGGTGCAAAGTCACCGCTCTGGGGCCATAATATTCCCAAATTTTGGCACTGGGGAGCTGCTGGCCCTCTGTGCATTGTCCCACCAGTGCTACTGGTGGATTTTTCTGGAATCACTGGGAAACTGCAGATGGAAAAGGAAAGGCTGGCACAGGGAAAGCTCATATCCCAGGATTTTTAGGCAGAGCAGGAGCCGTGCTCAGCCAGACACCCGGAATCTCACAAGGATCAGGTGCCTCTGGAGCTGAGCAGGACCTTGATCCTCACCCTTTGGGGATGTGGAAAAATCCTGACAGGAGCTGGGAATGCTCCTGAGGAAAAATCCTGACAGGAGATGGGAATGTTCCTGAGGAAAAATCCTGACAGGAGATGGGAATGCTCCTGAGGGAAAATTCCTGACAGGGAGCTGGGAATGCTGCTGAGGGAAAATTCCTGACAGGGAGCTGGGAATGCTGCTGAGGGAAAATTCCTGACAGGGAGCTGGGAATGCTGCTGAGGGAAAAATCCCGACAGAGCTGGGAATGCTGCTGAGGAAAAAATCCTGGCAGGAGCTGGGAATTCTGCTGAGGGAAAAATCCCAATAGGGAGCTGGGAATGCTGCTGATGGAAAAATCCCAACAGAGCTGGGAATGTTGCTGATGACAGAATCCTGACAGGGAGCTGGGAATGCTGCTGAGGGAAAAATCCCAACAGAGCTGGGAATGTTGCTGATGACAGAATCCTGACAGGGGGCTGGGAATGCTGCTGGCACAGGGGGACAGGAATCCCTTCCAAGGCCAGTTTTCCATAGGCACGGATCCTGCCTGACCAAACCTGCCTTTAATTGCCTCATTCCCTTTCCCATCTCCCCGTTTTCCCTTCATGCCTCCTCTGTTGTCCCTCCCTGACTCCTCACATCTCCCCAGGCTTGGTTCCCTCATTTTTCATCGCCGTTTCAAATGCCCCAAAGGGTTGGATTTTTATTTCTCTGCCTCTTGCTGCCCTGAACGCTTCCCCCTGGGAATAACACCCGGGGTCTCACCTTTCATTCCCTTCTGAGGCGAGATAAAAGAAAAGGGACGTTAAACCCACACAAAGCACCCCAATTTCGCTTTGATCTTGACATCAGCGAGTCGTTATAGGACCAGAATCAAAACAATCCACAAATTCCGCACAGAGAGAAAGGAAGGTTTCCAGGATTAATTTTTTATATAACAAAATTTAAGGTTTGGGGGAAATTCTGCTTCGCAATGAAGTCTTGCATATAAAGACATTCCACCCAGCCAAATCATTCCCTGTCGTTGTTTTACACTAAAAACTACATAGACTTTTGAGATCAGAAGGTTAGAAAAATGACTGCTTTATTTTGGGATGTGTCTCCCTTTTATACCATTTTACACAGACCAATTTGATTGGTGAAACAAAGGCAAACCTCTTCAATGACATTGGTCAAACCATCATGTAAGAAAAAATGGATAAACATAGGTACGGTTACAAAAACATTTCTCTTGTTTACAGAAAATCACCTGGGAAAGGAATTTCAGAAACCAAAACATCTCAGGCATGAAATCAAGGCTACAATTCCCAGGTTTAGTGATGAGAAAAAGGGAATTGAGCCTTATTTGCCATCACCAGAATCATGGAGCTGCACCAAACCGAGGCAGCCTTTCCCAGGAAGCACAGCCCACATCCCTGCATTCCCTGCTCCAAATCTCCCTCAGGGAACTCTGCACATCTCTCCAAGCCCCCTTCCCAACCCAGGGAATTTTGTTTTGGTTTGAATGCATGGAAAGAGAGGTTTTCGGCCCAGGCAGCCTGCGTGGCTTTCATTCCTGTGGTCACCGAACATCCCGAGCTGTTCACATTTCCTGGCCAGGGACCTCTTCCCGATTATTTTGGGATTTGTGTTTGCCCACAGACCCTGGAGGGAGCTGGATGGGCACCTCAGTGTGGGGATGAGCTGGAGGCCAAGTGCTGTCCTCACTGATGGATGAGAACATGGAGTCCTGGAATTGTTTGGGTTGGAGGGATCTTAAAGCTCATCCAGGTGGGCAGGGACACCTCCCACCATCCCAGGCTGCTCCAAGCCCCATCCAGCCTGGCCTTGGACACTTCCAGGGATCCAGGGGCAGCCACAGCTGCTCTGGGAAATCCAGCCCAGCTCCTCCTCACCCTCACTGCAAAACCTCCCACCTTAAATCCAAGCTGCAATTGATTTTCATTTTTTTGGACAAATAATCATAAATCACAGAATGGTTTGGGTTGAAGGGGACCTTTAAAGGCCAATTCCAATCCCTGCATGGCCAGGGACACCTGCCATTATCCCAGCTTGCTCCAAGTTCTGTTCTTGGACATTTCCAGGGAGAGAAAAGCCACAATTTCTCTGGGAATTCCATTCCAGGGCCTCTCCACCCTCACTGCAAAATCTTCCTTACATCCAATCTAAATCAACCAAAATCCTTCATTTTAGAAACATTCCACTGTCACAGCAGACCTGCTGCCAAGTTTGGCCCCATTTTTCTCAGAGCTCCCCCTTCCAGGACTGTCTCCTTTTCCTTCTGGGATTTTTTTTTTTTTTCTGTGGTGATTTAGGGAATTTTGTGACGATTTAGGGAATTTTCCTCTTTTGTGTAGGAAGATGTCCAGATGTGTCAAGGATTGGGATGCCCACCTTCCCCAGGGTGGGATTTCTGCACGTGTGGCTCTGGCCAAGAATTCCCAGCCCCACATTCCATCCTCTTCATCCCAGATTTCTCCTGTTGGAAACAACCAGCCCGTGACACCATCTCTGCTTTCCCCACAAACTCTGTTTAAAACTTCTCTGCTTGCTGTGGGAAATGCTCTCCCCGTGGCTGCCAGATAAAAAGCAGAGATAAGAAATGGATTGAGCCCAGCAGAGCATTTTTCGAGCAGAAAGTTAAAATATTACGGATTTTTTTTCCCCGGTTTTCTGGGCGAGAGCCAGGGATCCAAACCCTGCTGCCAAGAGACCCATCCAACCTAGTCTTGGACATTTCCAGGGGTGAGGCGGCCACAGAACCTCCCACCTTCAGTGTAAAAATCCATGACAATTCTCTTTTTAGTTCTGTTCCACCACGGCTTCAATGTTCCGATGAATTCCTGGGGAACGCCACCTTTGTATCCATCTGCATCCCGCCCCTGTTTGATTCCAGCAGTAATTACCGGGAATTTCCTCGGGCAATCAAGCCTTTATCAGCGGCGGGTGCTTCTGCACAGACGAGCAGATATTAAAGGGCATCGCCTTACGAAAATCAGCATAATGGCTTTTAGTCCCGGCCTAAATTCCTGCTGGAACATCTGGCTCGAGGTGCGTGTGTTTAACTGTGCACACATCACCTTAATTAGTGCCAGCGCCAGCGGAAACAAGGCTGGGGGCACGGAGCAAACATTCACCCTCTATTTTCATTTAAAGCACAGCGCTTTGTTATAAGAAAAGCAGATAAAGATCTGAAATTCTCCCTCTTGTTGCAATAAAAGCTCCTTTGGTTTCATTTCAAGGAGCCGAGCTCGAGTGCATCCCCCAAATCTCACATCCCATTTTCTTGCAGCTCCCGGGTTTTCGGGGTGTTTGTGGCACCCTGCACGCCCCTAAAGCCAGAAATCGCCGTCACACAGTAATATTTTGGGTTTGTATAGAGAGAAATCCATCAGTTTTGGACACGCCCCGGACTCCAGCACTAATTTGGGCCCAAATCCACAATAAGGGGTTAAAACCAGAATAAACAGTAATGAACAACTCCTGCTGGCTGAGACATTCTGCTTTGGGAGTGATGGATAAATCCAGGATAATTCATTGCTGATGTGTCCCCTCAGCCATTTCTGGGCACCTTCCTGGGAAGCCATTGTCCCTATGTCCCTCCTGCCACAGACCCAATTTGGTGTTTTCACCCACGGGAAGTCCAAAATTCCATGGCCTCGTGTAGCCCTGATTCCAAGCCTGAGACGTTTTGGTTTCTGGGAATTCTTTTCCCAAGTGATTTTCTGTAAACAATAGAAATGTTTTTGTAACACTGCCTATGTTTATCCATTCTTTCTCACAGGAGAGGTTTCTCGGTGAACATCTGTTTTAACCAACGTGATTGAAGAGGTTTGCCTTTGTTTCACCAATCAGATTGGTCTGTGTAAAATGGTATAAAAGAGAGGGACATCTCAAAAATAACGAGTCATTTTTCCAGCCTGCTGATGGAGAGTCTGTGTCGTTGTTTGGTGTACAACAGCGATATCCTCGTGCGTAATCCAGGGGACAACGATTAACCCCTCCTCACCCACAGCTCTGCCGGGTGAGCTCCACCAATCCCCCCCATCCATCAGGAATCCTGCACGCCCCCAAAGCTGCTGGAGGCGTCTCATCCCATTTTCCCCTGGCTTGGCTGGCAGACACGCATGGAAATAACGACGTGTCCGGCCCCGTTATGCGACGGTTTTGGCTTCTTTTTCTCTCTGCCAAGGTCGGGATAGGGACACAAGGGAAACGCAGGTCGAGTTTGGATTTGGTTGTTTATTATGTCTCATCTATTTACAGACTCACCAGCCGTGAGCTTAACTAGCAAGCTACAAAAACGAGGTAAAATGGAGTGCTTCTAACTCTTTCCAAGGTTATTTAAGCGATAATTACCTAATAATGAGGTGACGGCTCTATTATTTATGTTTCTGACCCAATAATGACCACCCAAGGCCTGCANGAGAAATGTTTTTGTGACTGTGCCTATGTTTATCCATTCTTTCTCACAGGAGAGGTTTCTTGATGAACATCTGTTTTAACCAACGTGGTTGAAGAGGTTTGCCTTTGTTTCACCAATCAGATTGGTCTGTGTAAAATGGTATAAAAGAGAGGGACATCTCAAAAATAACGAGTCATTTTTCCAGCCTGCTGATGGAGAGTCTGTGTCGTTGTTTGGTGTACAACAGCGATATCCTCGTGCGTAATCCAGGGGACAACGATTAACCCCTCCTCACCCACAGCTCTGCCGGGTGAGCTCCACCAATCCCCCCCATCCATCAGGAATCCTGCACGCCCCCAAAGCTGCTGGAGGCGTCTCATCCCATTTTCCCCTGGCTTGGCTGGCAGACACGCATGGAAATAACGACGTGTCCGGCCCCGTTATGCGACGGTTTTGGCTTCTTTTTCTCTCTGCCAAGGTCGGGATAGGGACACAAGGGAAACGCAGGTCGAGTTTGGGTTTGGTTGTTTNTGTTTCAGAGTTTGACCATGTTGTAGGAAGAAATTTTCCCTCAGATCCAACCTAAACCTCTCCTGGTGCAACCTGGGGCCATTTCCTCTTTTCCTTAAGCCTGGCATGGAGGAAACAGAGCTGGGACTGAAATCCTTCTCTCCAGTGGTGAGGAAGTTTCGTGGCTGAGGCCCAAGATTTTTTAACCACGTGGGTTTATATCCTTAAATCCCTGCTCTGCTGGGCTCAACATTTCATATTTACCCACCGGCCCAGGACTCTCCTCGGCCTGTCCAAGCTCAGCCACTTCCCAGCTTGCCAAAGCAACAACTCACAGAGGGAAAAATCCAGATTTTCCAGCGCTTTAAAATCCCCACACATCCCTGATTTAGGGAAAGGATGCAGGGATGGTGGGCAGGAATGAGCCAGGGCCCCCTGCTCGAGATTAGACCCAGATGGCCCAGCAGAGGTGGGGGAACAGCCTTTGCCTGCCTGGTGATGGATGCACAAATCCCTCCTGCAGCTGGGGAATGGGTGGTGATGGATCGGGAGAGCATTAACCTTGTCATTTGTAATAGGTCAGCCGGCGATTTTATCACGTTTTAATCCGTGTTTTTATCATCCCCAGCCCCTTCCAAAGGGAAACGTGGAGATGGGGATGGACGGGGGGCAGCGTTCAGGGGGTTTGATGATAATTTTTTTAATGCTTGCCTTTCCTGAGTCCTTTTATTTTTTTTTATTTTTTTTTTTTTGGCTGTGACATGAGGTGCCCATTTCCCAAGATTTATATCATCGAATCAGCGATGTACAATTCCCGAGGGCTGTGAATTCCCAATGTCTTGAGGGCACAGCAGGTTTAAGGGATCACCCCACAGGCAGGAAGTTTTTAGGGTTGCTCCACCCAAAAGCAAGAAATTTTTAGAGCACCAAACACCACATTTCCCATCAATCCAGGAAAATTTGTCCTTTTTCCCTGCATCTTCACTGGGGATGTTTCCCTTTTTCACCTCTGTTTTCCATCTCTATTTTCCATTTTCATGCTGGATTTGGGGGAAGGAAGGAAGGAAGGAAGGAAGGAAGGAAGGAAGGAAGGAAGGAAGGAAGGAACGAAGGAAGGGGAGGAAGGGAAGGAAGGAAGGATGGATGTTATTCAGTTATTTATATCCTTTTTACCCCTGATTGTGCTGTCTGGAAGTGATAATTGTTGTCTCAGGCTGCTTTTGATCCAGAAATAGAATAATGGAATTATAGAACCAATAAAGCTGGAAAAAACCTCCAAATAATTGAGTCCAAGCACCACATCCACACGGATTTTAAATTCCTCCAGGAATGGAGACTCCACCATTGGACAACCCTTCCCATGAAGAATTTTTTTTCCTAATACCCAATCTTTAGGCAGTGACATCTCAGATGAAACAAGACCTAAAATGGGCTTCTCTGTTCCATGGGGATGATCTGATGGGTTGTAACTGTGGCTGTGGATGAGGGTTGATCTTCCTGACTGGAAAAATTCAGAGATGCAGCATGAAGAGATTGAATCCAGGGAATCATCCTGTGCCAATTTCATGCCATCAAGCTCAGGTCAGTGGGAATTTTAGCTGGAAAAGCCACTCAAGTAAAGTGCTTAGGAAGAGGCTAAAGAGATGCCTGAGTTCTGATGGAAGAAGTCGCTAAAAACACGAAGAAATCAATTTTTAAGACGGCAAATAAAAAAAGAGGGAGTATCCCAGCCCTGGGAGAGGAGAGGATCCCACCCCGAGTTGTTTAAGAGGTGTTGACGTCTGCAGAAAATTCAGGCAGTGGGAGGCTCAGCCTTGGCTCTTCCCATCTGCATTCCGAAGGGAAAGGAGCTGAATTTTCCCCTGGCACATCTCTAATTACCAGGATCATTCCCATTCCAGCCTATCCCTGGAATGATGAGGACACTGGAGCCTCTTGCCCTCGGCCGGATGGCAGAGCACAGAGAGCTTTTTTAACACCTTTGGCATCAGCCACAAAACCGGGGCAAATCTGTTCCATCCCTTCCATGCTCGCGCCCTGGAAACTTGAGATGTTTTGAGATTAAATGGATTTCTTGAGCCTGGCGAGGAGGTTTTTGTGGGACAATGATGCACCAGGGTGTATTTATGTCACAGGACTGAATTCTCTGGGATTTAGGGCATCTCCTCCCTGGAGCAGAGCTCTGTGCTCCAAATTCCACGAGTGCAACCTCTCCTCAGGCTGTGGAGAAAAGAGGATTTCACCCTCACAGCAGCGAAATCCACCTTCAGGGGGAAAGGCACCGGCAGCCTCTTGTCCCAGATGGAATTATCTTGGGAACCACATTTCACTCAGGCTTTCACTTTGTTTCTGTTCAAACACAGAAAAAAATGTGTGGATACAGAGAGGTATTTGCACAGCATTTATTTTTAGATTTAATCTGATGCAGAAACAGGAATTAAAAAAAAAGAAAAGAACAAGCAAGGGGAAGGTGAAAATGAATTTCTGGGATGTGGCTGGACCTGCTGCACCTCGGAATAAGATTTAGGGAGATCAATATGTTGATGGAATATTCTCTGGAACAAATATTCCAAGAGGAAAGTGGGGCAAGGATGGCTGGGGGCTTCCCAAGCCTTTGAATTAGCACTGCAGAAATAGGAGAAATACCCAGTCTGGAAAAAAGATGGAGTTTAAGCTCTCAATTAGAGAAAACCCCAATATATTCAAGAATTTCACTCCATGGAGGGATGATAAATTTACAATTCTCTCTCTCTCTCTCTCTAATGAAGACTTTGCTCTTGTTAAGGGATCATTCTCATTTTTTGGGTGAGCTCAAATCAGGCGCTTACATCATCCCTGTCAGGACTGGGGAGGTTAAACACCAAAAAGGGTGGATTTTCCCCAAAAATGTGCTGGAGTTTTCCAGTGCCAAACTCTCCTGTCACAGCCACAGCAACTGGAAGAAGAATTCAACCCTGAAAGCAACACTTGCATTCTGAGCTACGTCCTTTGTTTTGCACACGCTTGGAAAAGACTTCCCAAAATATTGTCTGACAAAGATTTTAAACTGTGCTCCAGTGCTTTACAACACAAAAAAAAAAACCCAAAAAACCTGAATTTATCCCTTTGTGGTCGTTCTGCAGCAGGGATGAATCAGAGTTTGTGAGCACAAGCTCAGGGTTGTGTTCTGGGGAGGCTTCTCCTGCTCTGTGTGCTCCTGCTGGAGATGGGGATTTTATTAACTAGGGCTGAAAATGAATTTTTTAAATGGATTTGGATCCCTGGATGTGCAAATGAACCCCTGGAAATATCCATGGTCAGGTTGGATGGGGCTTGGAGCAAGCTGGGAGAGTGGACGGTGCTCCCACCATGGCACAGGATTGACCTTTAAATCCCTTCTAAACCAAACAGTTCCATGATTCATTCAAATAATTTCAGATAAAATGAGGTAATTTACAGGAAAGTTGATTAAAACCCTCTCAATTTTTGGAGTCTGGTAAAAAACAGGACTGAAGGAGGCGTTGCTGGTGTTGAATATTTGTTATCATTGCTGGCTCGTGGAAAGCAGATTTTTAAGCTGGAAGATGGAGGCTGAGCCCCAGACAAAGCAAAGCTCAGCTTTTCCAGGGAAGCTGTGGCTGCTCTTGGATCCCTGGAATTGTCCAAGGTCAGGCTGGATGGGCTTTGGAGCACCCTGGGATCCTTGGAGCACCCTGGGATGGTGGAAGGTGTCCCTGCCCATGAGCTGAGTGATCTTTCACGTCCCTTCCACCCAAACCATTTCCTGATTCCACGATGGTTCCCTGAAAATTCCATGAAGACTCCATGATGGTGCCACGATGATTCCATGATGGTTCCATGATGATTCCATGAAAATTCCATGATGATTCCATGAAAATTCCATGAAGACTCCGTGATGGTGCCATGATGGTTCCATGATGGTTCCACGATGGTTCCACGATGGTTCCATGAAAATTCCATGAAGGCTCCATGATGGTTCCATGACAATTCCATGATGGTTCCATGATGGTTTCATGATGATTCCATAACGATTCCATGGCGATTCCGTGATGGTTCCATGAAGGTTCCATGAAGGTTCCATGACGATTCCATGATGGTTCCGTGATGGTTTCATGATGATTCCACGATGATTCCATGACGATTCCATCCCCTCACGCCGTGCAAGGCCGTGACCCACACCCGACTCGGCCTCCTGGCACACCATCAATGAAATTCGGGTTTCTCATGAGTCAGAGCCCTCACCTGCGAGTGATCAAAAGAAAAAAACTCAATCCAGACCCTCCTGAGATCAGAATCTCAACCCATCTGCGCCTTCAGACCCTTCCAATTTCCTGGAACAAAAACTGTTTGGAGGAAAAAATCCCAAATAAACGATTTCAGAGAGAAGCCTGAGGTCACTGCGGGAGCTGTCACACCCAGTTACCTCCAACATGAGGCTGCAACGTGGATTTATGACCCAGCATGGATCGCTCCAGAGGCTGGGATGAGGGATTTTGCCAGGAAGGATGGGTCCTTCCATTTTTTTTTTGTACCTAAATACGAAGTTCAGCAGAATTTGAAAAAAAACCCAAAAACCCAAACCAGCTGACAAGGGAACAAAAGGATATGGGGAACATCTAGAGGAGAAAATTAGGGTTTTAAAGGACATGGCATAAAAAAAATCTGTGTTTTGTCCTCAGCCTGAGGTCTGGCCAAAGGCTCAATCAACTTTTCCTCAACTTCATGGAGATTTTGCATTTTTTCCCGTTATTTTGCCTTGATTAATCCATGTCCCACCACTTCTCCTGTCTCCATCTGGGAGCAATCTTTGTTCTCAGCCACAGCAGGAATTTTTTTTAGGGTCGTTCCTTGAAAATTGGAATTAATTTGGATTCAGAAGAGCCCAAGATGTTCCTGTGTATCTGCCTGCACCATCCAAGTGCCACCAAACCACACCCATGGCTTTTTTCCATGGTTTATATTGACAAAAACTCTGCCACAAATGCCCAAGTGATGCCAAATTTTTCAATCTTCCATTTTTTTCCCCTCACATATGGAAATAGTTTTTCCATAAAAAAAAAAAAGGCACGTCCGTGACATTTGCTAAGGATAAAAAATAAAATAAAACAAAAGAAATAATTTTCATTGGGAAGTTCTCTCTTTTGGAAGGAAAAACAATGCTTTTGAAACTCTTGTTTTAAAAAGCCTCATTGCTCGTGTCAGGCTGAAAATATTTGGCTCGAGTTCAAGTGCAATGAAAACAGTTTTTGAAACGTCCAGATTTACAGTAAAACAGACATTCCAGCCTACACACAGCTCTGGATCCAGAAAATCCTTGGGAACACTTGGGAAAACCCACTCCGGAGACACCGAGCAGCTGTTTTGCCGTTCCAGTGGCAAAAAAAGGGAGGATTTTGGGACATCTCTTGGTTTCCCAAAGCACGGGGGCTGTTTCGCGTGTGCAAACAACGGATCCATCAAATCCTGGTTTTCCCAGGATTTTGGACCCTCAACACCGAAATAATGGGAAAAAAATACAGAGGAAAGTCTTTCCTTCACTTGAGGAATCGAACGTTGGATGAGTTTCAGGGAAGGGAGATCCCGGTGGGACAATCCAAGGAAGGAGATCTCTCTCCAAGGGCGCTCAGGGATGGATCCCACCAACCTCCAGCTTCCCAAATCCACCTAAAACAGGGACAGCAGCCACACCACTGCTTCAGATTCAGGACACAAATACAGAGGAAATAAATACAGAGCAAAGTCTCCCCTTTGCTTGAGGAATCAAATGTTGGATGAGTTGCAGGAAATGG
>VYZR01104905.1:13875-27882 GCA_013400675.1 Oxylabes madagascariensis
TCCCCCCCCAAATCCAATGTGAAATAGTATTCCACATTTACTGCTGCAGAGAGCGGTGCTTTATGCAGTTGCTGATTTCATCTCTAGCCTTATAAGAGATGAGAAGTACAAATAAACATATTGTATATTATTTATACACAAACACCCGTGTCTTTAAGCATAGATATATACATATACACTCCGGCATGCAGACACTCTAAGCCAAAACTGAGGACAAAAGAAGTACATGTCAGTTAAAATTGAACACATGTGAGCAAGCATCACTTTTTTTCCTACCAAGAGCACTATTTATCACATATTTATATCGTGGAGAGACATGAAAGCTTCAGTAAGATAGGGCGATGCAGCACTGCAAAGTACATTTTATGCCGCAAGCCATGTCTGAGATTAGTGTAAATGTACCAGGAAAAGGTTCTAAACTCCAACAAAGCTGGCATCCACGCTTTATTTTTTTGTTCATTTATGAGGAGGACTTCATGAAAAAGCCCTCTGACTCCAAGAATGTATTTTTTATTTTTTTGCATTAACTCTATTCCTGCTTTCATTCAGGTATTACCCTCCGGTACCAACACTTACATAAAAAAAAAAGAAGCTTAATATAAGTAACCACAGGAGGATCTCTTCTCCCCTTGAAAAACTGCAAATAAAGATGTCAGCTATTGAGTATATTTGTGGCGTCTCCAGCAGCTGCTGTTAAATACCAGCTGGTCTAGCTGATTAAAATTACCTCCGAGTTGGTATTATAAAGATGCCTGGGCAGCGTTGCTGTATTAATGGATTATTGAGTGAGCGATGAAAACCTTGGCCAGCTGATGCGTTTTATTACAGATAGGCTTTATGATGTGTAATCACTGTAATTTTTATAACTAGAGGAAACGGGAAAAAAAGAAGAACCTTCTTTCTCCCCTTACTCACAGCGAAATCAGTTGAACCAGATTTTTTTTTTTTGCCAGTCTGTTACTTAGGAGTTAGCTAAATAATTTGGGTTTTAACAGTTTCTGCATATGTAAGACTTTATCCACACCTACACATACACAAAGAATGAGAAACTGTGTTCAAGGCTACCCTGTGTTTACCTATTTTACATATGCTTAGGTTTACACATTGGGTATTTATTTCATCCTTTGACTACCAGGCGAGCGCTGCAACTGGCCATATGAGATAAACCCTTGTGCATTATTTAATGACTGAGCTACACTGCAAACACACCTCATATTCTCCAGGTTCAGCAATTCAGCTGGTGAGGTCTCATGTCTGGTCTCTCCATCTCTTCCCTCCCACATTATCCTCCCCTTCCAGCAAAACCTTCTCACAGTATGTCATTTAACCATCTCTCAAATTTTCTTCTCCCTTACTAACCATGTATTTACTATGTTGTCTTGACTTCTGATGGTAGTTCAGTTTGCTACCAAACTACATGTGCTAGTTATGAAAATCATGTAACTGTTACCAGTTTTGAGGTTTAATAAAAAAATAAAGGACTGGGTACTTGGAAGATTCAGATACACTGGTGAAAAATTTTATTATAGATGACTTCTGTTGTGAGGTGCTTCAGCATTCAAGCCAGATGCCATTTACTGAAAGCATCTCAAGAGAAAATACTGCAATTTTTTCAGGAATGGACACACACCAAAAGCCAGCTAATGATACCTGAAATTTTTCAGTGGAATGGGAACTGTTGAAATGTAAAAAGAGAGGAAAATTAAAAAAAGGTCTTAAGCTCTTAAAACTTTTTTAAGGAAACGTAGCATTGCTTGTCTTTTTCCACAGGAGATGATTAACTCTTCCACGAAGTTAAGAAAACTAGTCTCTATAATGTTCATAAACTGATTCAAGTTATGAAATTTTATAGGAAGGACCCTATGAAATATAGCTGAGTATTATTCCAGCCCGTAAAGTATAGAGACAAATTTTTGGGAGTTGCTACTACGTCACATACATTCAGATGCAACCTCTGTTGAGGACTTTTTGCTCATGCTGGTGTTCATGTGAAGTCCTGCAGACAGATTATTGAAACCATTTGCTAGAAGAAAAAGCTGCTCTAATTCCAACATTTAATGGACCAAAAGATAAATTAGATCAAAGATGGATCAAAAGGTAAGTTAAAGCTAATTTAATGAAGAAGTTTGTTAAAGGCAATGATTTTACAATGAACATTTTTTTTATTATTCTTATTTAAAGGTGAGCCTTAGAAATAAATTTTGGTTCATCCAAGACTAAAATCACCTAGGTGCTCTCCTTCTTTCATTTTATGAGTAGAACCAAAGCTGCACTATGGTGCAAATGTGCATTTCCAAGACCAACACCTGATAATCTGAATATGTGATGTACATCTCTGATGAATTATCTGGCTGTTCTGAAACACTTTTGCACTGCCATGACTAGGTATTGAAATAATGATGCTAGCTGTCTGCAAATGGAGGGAGAAAAGCATTTTTCACCAGGTAGATATGCTGTAGATAAAAAAGGGCCTTTCCACTCTTTATAATTTCATCTTTTTTTTATAGAATTGTGTTATCATTGAGGTTGGAAAAGACCTCTAAGATCATCAAGTCCAACCTAGCACTGCTGAGTCCATGATGAAACCACGTCCCTAAGTGCCACATCTACACCCCTTTTAAATACCTCCAGGGATGGCAACCCCACTACTTCCCTGGGCAGCCTGTTCCAGTGTTTGACAACCCTTCCCGTGAAGAAATGTTTTGCAACACAGAATGTTGTTTCTGCAGAACATCTGGGGTAATTAGATGGGCCAAACCATTAGGACAGGCCAAGTAGGGGTGTGTAAGGTGAAACTAGACCAAGCTGCGAAGCTGCAAAGCTCCCTGCAGCTTTCAGTAATGACAGTCGTGCCAGTCTGAAGCACCTCAGCTTCGGGCTGTGCCAAGTGCAGCCGGCAGAGCCGCAGCCGGCTGCTCACAGGGACATTGCCATCCAGCACCTGCCGTGCCTCCATTTTACAGCTGCAGCCTGAGCGGATCCTGCAGTCAGAAACCTCTTTCAGAAGGGAGGTGCGTTTTCACATTTGTTCCAATAAAAAAAATAAAATGAAATAATGAAATAAGTGATGGTTTTGCTTGGCAAAACCCCCACAATTCTTCTTTTCTCAAACCATGTGACTTTCATCATTCTGCTGGGAGCCGACAATGGGTTCGCAGTTTGCAGCCATGAGCGAAAAACAAACCAGAGAACAGTTGTCTGTCCCAACTACTTTTTGGTTTTTCCTGTTGCACACTCCAGACCAGGGCTGCCATTTCCTATGGAAGCTGCTGGTACTCCATGCCTTGCCCCAGCACCAGGATGGGGAATTCAGCTTCTCTGAGCTCTCTCACTGCATATATTTCATGCATTTAGGGAATTTCCAACTCGAGCAACCCTCACAAAAATAAATGATAAACCCACCCTGAATCTGCAAGGTTTTGTGGGTATTTCTGCACTGAGGTGTGTTTACCATACAGCATGGAGAGGTGTCTCTCAGATCTGACCACGGACGGGGAAAAAAACCACCTTAGTGTAGAGGAAGACATAGTTATAGTTATGGTTGAGACAGAGTGCTAACGTGAAATACTCCAAGTTTCCCACAGAAGGACTAAGTGAAGTAAAATTTATATCACTGTCACCCATGGGGATCCACATCAAGACAGCCAACTGGAAGCACTGAAAAAGTAAATTATTGTGTCCGAGAAGGAAAAATTAAAGGAAGGCAATCCTCTAAAAGTGAAGATGATTACAATATGTTAAACAAGTATTTTTGCATTTGTGGTAAATACATATACATTGATAAGCTCTGAATTAATGGTCAATTTAACATGCATGCTAAATTCTACGCAAAACAAGATTCTTAATTCACTTGGGTTAATAAACATAAAATTCTGATAATTACAGATACAATAATGTCATATGAGCACTTTAAACATATGCTGTGGGAATTAAATCCAGGCTATTCCTGCCCACTAAGGACCAGTTTTTAATCTTCGATGCATGATATGTAGTAATGGATTTTACGAGTTGACTTTTTTAAATTTGATGATCAGGTTAATGAAATTTATAATGATATTTTTCACACCAAGTTCAAAATAGTAGTTAACTCCTTGGCAGAGGAATTCAGATTGGACATGTAATGGATGTACCAGCAACTGCTGATGTGAAAGGATTAATCATCATTTTAGACTTTTATTAAATTAGATAAAATGGGATAGGCATGAATCAGAATATATAGCAATTAATCACTGGACTTTATTGAGTCTTTTAAAAATCTTATTTGGTCCTGAGTTGACAACTAATCTAGGCCATTCTGTGCCAGTTTGACAAACTCTCCAGATAATGACTGTGACTAGAACATTAATAATATCGTCTTTTAGCAAAAAATATTTATTTTCTATGTAAACTATTTTTTTAACACTTGTGGGTGTTGAAGGTAATATTAGTCACACCACAACATTGCAGTTCAGCTGATCTTCTGCTACTGAAATATTTTGCTTTTATAAATTTGCCTTTTCTTGAAATTTAGGTAATGGATAGACCAGTATGTACAGATGACCAAAGTTTTTGATAAAGCCAACTAGCACTTAATGTAAACTGTTACAGCTATACACACTGGAATTGCTAGAAAATAAAAATTACTAAACTTTTGAAGTTTATTTATTGATCACTGAGAACCACCCCAGTTAAATTACCATAAACCTCAACATCACAACAACTACTAATCCAGCTAATAGGAATTAAGGGAGATGGAAGATACATAATAAGCATCTGGGGGATATGGAATTTATCCCATGAGTGTAGTAAAGAGCTCATAATTTAAGAGTGCCAAAACCCAAGTGCATCATGAAGGCCTTTCCTCACAAGTGACATTAATTGCATATCCCACAGATGCTTATTACATATTCTATTTATACCTCTGAGAAGAAAAATATTCGTTTAAAGTTTAAAGGTTTAGTACTGCTTAAACACAATGTAACACAGCTGTCTCATGATGTCACAGGGAATATCAAAGGCTGCAGCATAGAGTCATAATATAAGAAATAGTTTAGACAGGAGATAAATCAGGGAATGTGTTTCAGCATGAGAGCCCCAGAGCTCAGATGTACATTAAAGCAGGATGCATAACTACGTACTTCAGTTGGATTTGGGATTACACCATTAAAAAGGTTTTTCTGATTACAGCTATTGAAATAAGACAAAGGAGAATTAAATCTATTTCAATTATTTTAAACAGTTTTTCAGTAAGTAGCATGTCAAACCATTAATACTAATATATGAATTGCTAAAGTCAAAGATGCCATAATCTTTTCTACTGTTCAGTCTATACAAATATAACTACCATCATTAATGTTTCTAGATATTAAGCACATTATTATGTTTTAAGTTTTCTGTGAGGACTATTTTCTTCTGTTGACATTATTCTTTTGTGATTTCTCTCATAGATAAGTAAGGCAATGAGAATTCTTTGATTCAAAATATCCCATATACTTCTAGCTAAGTATATTTCCATTAGTAAAAAACCCACCGAACCTGGTATTACTGATTTTAAATGTCATTCCTACATGTACTTGCTAGAAATAGAATAAACTGCAAGGCCCAAGCCAAGACTCTAACAGCTCACACAACATTCACTGATGTACACTGTAAACAACTAAAGACTTTGTTTGGATGTGTGGAATTTTGAGTTAAACACTGTAAAGATATTTCTTAATGTACAACATGTTACACAGTTCTGGTGCTACATACTGCACATGCCGGTATGTGTACAGATTTATCCAAAGCATGAAAATATTTTTTACTAACTTCTCCACTTCTGTGAATAAAAACCTTGTAGCATTATTGGTACGAGTAACAGCAGTCAGAAGCTGCAGGAGTTTCATGATCTCATATTTTCTGCATTATATTATATTGTGAACTTAAAAACCAGAAAAGATGAAATTTCTCTCTCCGCTTTCTCAAAACCAAGAGCAAAAGGTATTATTTCTGTGGCATTCAAAGATCATTGTACTGGACTCTTTTTCAGACAAAAAAAGGATGAAAGGTAATCAAAGGAAATATGCTAACCATGGTCCTAATTTCAAATAAGGTGATAAGAAGTAAAGAGAAGAAGATCATTAAAAGTGACAGATGGCAGTATAAAGGCCTATGAAAGGCAATGCACTCTCATGGACTTAAGCTGATGTTATATTGGGTGATGCCATTTTGCTTCTCTGAAATTTGGGAAGAATTGCTGTTCTGCTATCGATACATTCCATAGTGAATAACAAAGTCTAGGGGCATCCATGGTCTTTTTTCCTTAGAAACAGTGCTATCTGGAAGTTCAAGGGAGTCATCACTGACAGCCAATATCAAGCTGCAAATGCTATGCTGAGAGTGTTCTCAGAGAAAGAATATAGAAGGGCAACACCTTTGGCTTTCTGTAAAGATTCAAGTATGACTCGTTCATTGATTTCAAAATATGTATTGGAAACAAGCTCCTACTCTTGTCAGCTTTTGTTCTTTTTCACTAGGCAATTCTATTTTGCAATGCTGTGCACAGATTTTCTCTTTTTGCCAAAATCTGTGGAGTCTTCCTGCTAAGTTATGTACCTTAACCCTTTAGGGTCTCTTGCTATTACATTCAGTATGAGGTGTGATGAAATATTCTCCCCATTTTTACAGCATTAGTTTGGTGAAATAATTCTATTCTTAGAAATGTTTCTCAAACATAATTTTTCATGCTTTACCTAGACTAAAATATTGTGAATTCATACAATATGCAAAAGTTACACAAAACTGTGCACCCTAATTAACAGCACTACTCTTGAGCAACCTATTTCTGTGACCTGTGTTAATGGATTTTATTCTTCGGATATGGATGGATGGATGGCTTTAATATTTCATACGGTACTTTTAAAAATTCTTGCTCAAAACCACATCAGAACCAGAAAAGATACTCAAGGCATGCACCCATTTGAAACAAGAATTTTTTTTTATTGATGAGGCTTCTATGACTCTAACAAGACATTAGAAAGAGGTTCACAAGGTCATGGAGAACCACTATCCAGCTCACTCATTTTAAAAATTAGGACAGACTGTTGCATTATTTTAAGCAGGATCTTTTACTGTTGCATGGACTTCCAACTCTGTTATGTATCTTTCCAAGTCAAGAACTCCCAATAAAACCCCTGCCAGAGAAAATTCAGAACATGTAAGGGGAATTACATAGGTTGCCTGTAGGATTTCCCACCTTTTCCTCCTCCCTTGCCCAAACCCCTCACCTCAGTCTGTAACATTTGGTTAGACTGAAGGGGAGAGCACTGTCCATAGGGATAGAAATGGCTATCCAAGAACTAATCTTGGTATCTGAAGTGGAAGCAGAGTGACTTGACAACCTGGTGAATTTTTACTTTGGTGGGGAGAAAACCCAAAAAGGAAGCATTCTTCCCGGTGCTGACACTATACTGCCTTTCATTTTCCCAATTAACGGCATTCTACTGGGCAATCAGATGCTTTTGGAGAAAATACAGACTGGCCATATTCCTACAGAATTACTATTTCACTAATTTTCAACAACATTTTCATCAGTGATGAATTGTGGTTTCAGGACATAATTTTGTGCTAAAATGAAGAGCTCAGATGAAAATCATCTGAAGAGCCAGATGATTAACATGTCCTCCTAGGCTAAGGGAGACTCAGACTGAAGACTGTGCTATCCCTAAAGCTGACATCCCATACCTCAAGGCAGTTCACTACCTTTTTTCTCAAATGTAATTCCTTGTCATTCTTCTCCCCCACAACAAAAATCCAAAATGGCCTAGGTTGTTCTGACATGGAATAAGGACTAAGTATTAAAACCATTTTTTTTTTTTAATGAGATTTACCTCTGCTTCCAACAGGCCAACATTATGCATTTAAGTATTTCAGGCCAATCTGTTTCAAAGATTTCAAACAAAATTTTCTTAGCTGCATTACCCACTAGATCCCAGTTTGGTGTAACTTCTAAATTTTACAATTTATGTATTAAATTGTGTTTACTATCCCTTACTACTGGTCTTGTTGGATTCTAGCAGAGGGTCTGCTTTGTGTGGCTCTTTTTTAAGTGCATCAAGATAACAAAAGATTTTGAGATGCTTCTATTAGCCTTCAGACAACTTTTGGATATTGACTTTTATCTAAAGGTCTGATGACAGGATGATCTTTCCCTGCTGGATGGTGTACAAGGTTCTCTTCAATACTTCATTATAATTTCTGAAGGTATGTCTTCACGGGAAAATGAAGGAGTTGCTAGTCACATGTGATTGCATGCCCATACTAACTTGATACATATATACTCGGTAAGAATAAGCAGTGAGGATGAAGCACTGGTTAACCAACAGAGGACTGGATTCTACAGGAAGTGTCTTGGTTGCTATCAAATGTTTAAGTCCAAAGTGCTGTATTTTGCCTCCTAACATCATGTCGGCATGGGCATGTTAGCACAGTTTCATTTTTTAGGCATATGCTGAGATAATTACTTTCTGCAACAGTTACTTGACCTACTTATTGCCTTTTTTGTACCAATTTCCAAGATGAGTTTTCTAGACAAAGTCCCATGTAATTGAAAGAAACAGAATGATGCACCAAATTAAACAGTGCCTGGTTAACCTGAACAGGTGATGTGATTTAAGTATAAAGATAGTAAAGGGGTGGTAAACACTTAATATATGGCACCTTAAATTTCTTACGGGGTAGAACTTCTCTATACATTGTTCTGCTTTTATAGCCAACAGCTACTGTCTACATAAGTAAAACAAACAAACAAACAAACAAACCCAAAGATAGCCTTCCAAGCACCTGTCTATATTCCTACTAAATTCATCACAGATTTAAGAAGGTACTAATTCTATTCAAATCCAGTGGTCTCTAAGCCTGTTTATGTTTAATGCTACCAGCTTTTTTTCTTTTCAGGGTATGCGACAAAAGTCAAAATGGAAGCTTTCTTGCTTTTTTCCTTCCCAGATAAAGATAACTCCCTGTACTTCATATGGGAAGCACATCACCTGCATCAAGGAGTAACAAAATGACAAATCTGCATTCCATCCTCACAGACATCCAGCACTACTCATTATCATCTCAGCACATAATTATGCAGCAGGAGAGTAAAACTCCGACAAACACTTTTGACACCTCAACCAATCCTTCTTTCTGTTTACAGAGTGGTCTTTTACATTATTTACATGTTAAAATCTTAAAGTCAGAGGTAAAACTAAAACACTATTTGTGACAGTTGGGAAAAAGGATAAAATCACAAGTTTATCATACTGTAATTTTTAACCTAATACACAACAAGAAGCAACACAAAATCAAATATACATTTTTTTCAATCAATGAACTAGAAAGCTTTTTGAGGAACTCAACAATGAGGAACAGCTATATATCACTTAAGAACATGAAAAGGTGAGTAGCCTTACTTCAGAACAGAAGAAAAGCAGCTTTTAGAGTTAAGAAGGATTTGCTTGCGGCCTGAGGTAAGATACCTACCCTGATCTTCAAGAAATGTCCTCGTTTATTTGCAAAGAGGAAGTAATTCCCATTAGTAAACCATCACGGTACAATTGGTATGACAGCAGTAGCTGAGGCATTCCCTCTCTCCATCAAAATACATGGTAGCTTTCTAAAGTAGCTTCAGATGTTTCCGTCACCTAACTTAGAAATCAGAAAGGTTTCCTCTTACAGTACTTCTTTCATTATGCAAGATAGAATTCCTAGTAACGTCTTCAGATGCCTGAGTCAGCCCCCAAAAGCTCCATCTAAAAACCCAGCAGAATGTATCTTGTAATTTGCGGGATCAACAGTGGACACTAAAATTTCTTAGAAAGGCCTGGTCATCTGGCACTATATCCTCAACAAGTCCTCTACTGAGAGACAAGCTGGGATTTATAGTCCATCAAAATCTGTTTTATGGATAATGCTTTGTTTAACTCAAACAGAAAATAAGTACTGGAAATCAATAGCAGTTCCAGATACTAAGTTCATGATTAATTTGGTCCTGGACATTCAAATGAAAATTATTCCTTTATTCAGAAAGACTTTGTATTTGCTTAGTCTTACTCATTTCTAGATACTCACTGCCAGATACTTGCCTTTTAATAGCAAGGCCAGATTTTGGTGGTTCCTCTACTATGCGCACAATAGCTCAAAGGCGCTTTCACTGTAATTGCTGTCCAATTGATTGATGACACTGGATTAAAAGCTACAGAGGAAATGTAATGGGTTTGGACCATGTCATATATTATCTCATTTTCTTTTGGTGTGAGAATCCAAAACAGACAGCCTGCATGATCTGAAAAGTTCTCCACAGCAAGACTGATCTTTGATCTACTTTTTCTGTAGATCATAAAGATTTCTTATTCTGGTAACTAGTGGGATTTTTATTTTTTCTTTTGGATACAATGAATATGATTTATGTTCCTTTACTACACAAGTAAAATCCTTTAAATTCTCCCTCCAGAGACCAATGTGATTACACAAAAGAATACTGCCTGGTACCATCATGGCATGGGCGAGAAACTAAAACAGGTGGATGCCCCACAGCAGCGCTCACAGCAAAGCAAGTAAGAATAGTAATAGCGGAACAGCACATCTGCTGTTGACTTCACTGTAACATAACCTTTCCAATGCTATCTTCAGATCTACACTCATGTCTAGCTCCTCTGCAACTTACTTTGCAACCTTCTCTTCTGTTTTGTGTTTCTTTATTTGCTTCCTGAGGTGGGCTGAGGAGCCGTGGTGGTACCAGCCTAGACCCTAGCACCTCTGGAGCGGCAGCGGGCAGCATCCCTCTGATTGCTGGCCGCAGATAGGAGCCGCAGCGGGAGGCAGAGTCAGGGTCATCGCTGCCCTGAGAGGGCCGTCTGTGCGCTGAGCTAAAGCCACAGTGAAATATTTATGCTCACTTCTGTATGTGCTTTATTGTCTGCTGGATATGTGCTTAAGAAGAGTTTGCTTTACTAGTATAATACGGCTGTCATGATGCAGAAGCTGGAGAGTTTATGCCAACATTTAATTTTTCTTCTTAAATAAAGCTTTTTATCCTTATGCCTCACCATGATCTTTCTGCGTATTATTTCTATACAACTGTATCATATATATTTACATGATCTGGCTGTACTTACTGCATGCAGTTCCATGAGAAATTCATTTGGTGCAATATAATTCACCCTCAGTACATAAAATAAAGTGGTAATAATATTATGTGGGACCTTTCCAATTGATTTGTCTTTTCAGTGAAATGTAAAAGAAGTTGCCTACTACAAATTCCTTTAAATAGATGATAATGTCCTAAAATACAGGTAATATGAAGACTTTCCTCAAACCCTGTCCTTTCTCAAGCTGAGAGCCTAACCTGCTTAATTTGTCCCTGCAAATATTGGCCACTGCAGAAAACGCAGGATCGTTTTGCAATATTTTGTAATTTAACATGAATTAGATGTAAGGGTCAAAGAAATTAACATCAGAGTACCAAGTAATCTAGGACATTAGTCATTGTTAACTCTTCTAATTTTGAAATTAAACTGAATATTCAATCTGTCAACTCTTTGGAATATCCAACCTTTATGTTTAATCCTAGCAATTTTTTCTTTTTATTTAGAAAAAGGTTTATTATCAGGAAGCATGTCACTGAACTATTAATGTAATCAATTCCATTTTATTTTCAAGCCATTCTTGTACTTGACTTTACAAAGTACAAAATTAGATATGATTAGATAATTATTATAGTTTGGTTAGACTATTCACAGTATTACCAGGAGAGTGAAACAATGTTATTCTGCAAAACATTATCTTGGGGTCCAGGCTAGAGACATGGCAAAGAAAGAAGACTGAGGAATGATAAGGCACCAACCCTTTATCTCTATATTGCCGGTTTCATTTCAGCTGATATTAATAGCAGCTGAGTAATTACCACAGGGACAAGCAGTGCTGACTGCAAGTGAATGAAAGTGCAGTCTCAAAATTTCCAGATACAGAAATTCCTGTGCTAAGGCTGCTGCTGTGACACCAACTTGAACTTCCAGAGCATGGAAGTACGGCATAGCCGGGAGCCACACACCTTGCTGTACCTAACTGGGTTCTCTTCCCAGTCAGCAACCGAATGAGACAGCCAGGGAATGCGAAGTCTGTTCACTGCCGTGCTCTGGAAGAGAAGGCAATCTACTGGTTTGAGCTAAAACTTCAAAACTGGGCAGCAACCAAAATTAATGAGTTGTACCACACATACTGAAATGCCTGTTAAACTTGGTCTTGTAAGCAGGTAAGCATAATTGAGGAAGTGTGCAATCACATTTTATTGTAAAGGACAGTTTCTGAACATGGAAATGCACAACCAGCTGGGGTACCTGACCTCCCAGCAGAAAAAGTCATGCTAATGTTTGAAAAATAAAAAGAAGCATTTGGAAACATCAAAGGATGGAATCAACTGTATGAAAATGCAAAGAATTGTTTTTGCCTTGCCCCAGAAGGTTATAGAAGGATGCAAAGTATAAAATGATGAATTTTAAAATAACTGAACTTTACAACTTGTGCAAGTTAGGGTAGACTGCCAATAAACACAGGCCTTTCATGTTGATCCTGTTCTCTAGGAACGCCACAATATCTTCTGAGCAAAGTTCCCAGTCTTCCTTCTACCATTTGTATATTTTTTGACTGGTATCAAAAAATTTAGGCTGACAGATGAATATTTATTGTTGGTAAATCTTCAGCAAAACAATAAACTTCAACAAAAAACTCAGATGAATTTTGCAGTTTGGTTAGGATAAGCAATTATTGATAAACTATGTTGTTTAAGAAATGCTGTTTCTAATTCAAGAAATGTTAAATACAGGAAAAGATACAGTGTCTCAGACTGTCAGTTGGCTGGTAGACTAGTAGTTGTCACTACTGGAAATTACTTCTCTGAAGAGTTCAGACATCATTAAAGGTGAGAATAATGCAACACAGTCATGCTCCTTTCCCTTTCTTTTTCTCCTGTCTGTATCAAATCAGAAATTGGAGAAGGATATGACCTCACAGGTAACCCACTTTCCTCTTCTGCCAATGCAGACTCTGTCTGTATGATAAAACCCATTTCTGAGAGCTTTTTAAAGCCTGTTTTTAAAACATTCTGATGGTTTTTCCTTTGTTAATTTTGATATATTATTTCACAGTCTAACAGCTCCCTGTTAGTGAGGTTTTCCTGATAGTCAGCCTGAAGCTCTCTCTCATAATTCATTCTCTTAACTGTAAATTTCTTTATTCAGATTCAGTTCTATTTATGCCACACCAGACTGAATCGTTCTTCTGTTATTATAATATTATGTTTAGAGCTAAAATATAATTTTTTCTTCCAATTATTTCTCTTACTGAAAGGCAAAATCTGACATGAATATCTACATTACAAATTGTTTTTGCCCCAAAATGTCTGTTTGCAAATTTCTGAAGTTTAACTTATTTTATTCTCTCTTTGTTTTCATTAGTCTTCATAAACGAAACAATGTATTTTTGTTTTCCCCGATATTTATGCAGCCTACTTATTCATTACTACACCTGAAGTTTATTAGGGATGCTCGCTTTCTTTTCCAGACTACTGAAGATATTAAGAAAATACACTATGCAAAAAATATTGTAATAGGACAATCTGTCCTCTTTGTGCTTTTAATACCTTGAGTTTACTTGGCTTATTTTTACTCCCCTATAGGTAACTCATACTGATAAGTGTATTTAAGTCAGATTTGTAGAATTACATCTATCTTCCTAATACAAATTATTAATAAGTAGCTCAACTCTTCTCTTGAGAGTATATTTTGATATTTTACAGCAATATCAAATTAGACTTTAGTGTTAAGTATTGCAGTTATGGCCTGACATTTACACAGTCACCTTTTTCTTCCCTTTCTCTATTTTCTATTGAGTTGTTAACAATCCACAATTGCATTTTCACACCTATAATTTTTTTTTTCATTTAAGGCAAAGCCAATCTTACTTTAAATCACTGCCAAAAAAAAAAAAAAAAAATTAAAAAGAGTA
>VYZR01104905.1:57182-77639 GCA_013400675.1 Oxylabes madagascariensis
CAAAAGCAAAAGGAATGAACATTTAAACAACAAAAAAAAAGCCTCAGCTGATTTAAGATCTATACGACACTACACAATTTTGGATAAGCAGAGGAAAGCAACTTTTAAAAATGTATATATTTAGTTGTGTACCACTTCTAAACGCATGGCTGTTTTTTTGGACACATTTCTTCTTTGGATTTAATGAATATGTAGATCGCTATAATTATGCCAGCTACTGAAATTCATAATGTCTATGGAGGCTATTCCATTTCCTCTAAAATGTTGGTACTGCAGTTCAGTGAATAAACAAGAAAAATGAATATTAATATAAGCACATTCATGTTTCAGCTGTAGACAAAGAAGTACCTATTCCAAAAATATGCAACAGAAAAGTACACTGTTGACTGTATTAGCGCTTCACATGACGTATTTGCTTAAATGAACCTTCTTTTCTTCTTAATGTCAAGCTGGGCAGTTAAGCATCATAGAAGATGACTTTCTTTAACATTTAGTGCTATTTACTATTGAAATCACTCCTACTTCTTTCTACATGATCAGTTTTAAAATTTTAACAGGTGCTAGCAAATTTAAAAAAACATCAAAAAATTAAAAAGCCTCACTGTATAAACTGTTAAAGGCAAGCTTGAGTACCTTGCAGTACCTATGGCTGACTAGATAAACAACCTAAATATGCCTCCCAGGCATGCAGGCACCAGGGGCCTAACACCTGTGCCTCATTAATATACAAGTAAATCTGCTCTACTGGGAAACAATTGGAAATTAATTGTCCCAAACCATCTACTGAGTTTGAATAAAAGAATTAAACCTATATTTCCTGCAACTTCTACTGAAACGATTCTCAAAAACAGTTTAAGCCATCTTATAGTCTTACTGGCCCAAGACTTGCTCACAGACTTTCTGCAGCCATTCTAAACTACAAAGGGCAATTTCAAGGTAAGGAGCTGGGTTATGTGCAAGGAAATGTGTTTCAGATTTATTTTCAATGCATGTCCTTAAGGTGAACATCTCCTCCTCCCCCTATCACAGGGGAGACTATTACTTCTCCCTGGGAGACCAAATGAAACCAGGAAGAGGGAAAGTACTATTATGACTCCAGGCTAAGATCTCACCACATTTACTTTGCTAAGGAGGGTCACAGAGTGGGTTATACTAAATACCAGCAAACTCTGGTTTTTCAAATTGCCCTAAATATATGCAGGAAGAAGTTAGATAATTTTCAGCCTTTTGAGCTAAGTTGGGAGAATGAGTTTTTTAAAACAGAATTTTAAGATGTAGTTGCTGAGAACTGTAGAGGAATGGACTTGGCAAGCCAGGAAATTATGGTCCTCTTCCTCTGTGACAGGAGTGAGCTCATGATTCATGCTGAGACCAGAAGTCCACCACCTTTCAGCTAGGACAAAATTCTTTTTTAAAACAAATGTTTATTTCTGGGTCTTGATTATGAATTACTTTGAAAAGCGAAGGTATTCCAGATAAGAGCAAAGATGACTACAGCAGTGTTAGATTGCAGGGCTTAGGGCTGCCTTTAGCTTCTCTCAACTGCCAGTAACCCCAGGTGACCAAAAGAGCAGTAAGTCATTCCAAAGATGTGGAGCAGCTTCCTTCACTCCTCTCACATCCCCCAATCTCCAAGTCAGAAAGACTATCTGGTCATTTTTTGCCTCCTTGTCTCCCACACATCCTCACCTTCTGCAGGGAGCTGCCTACGATTGTTTACCATGACTCTGTCTCCTTTAAATACAACGTATGGTATATAGCAGACACAGCTTGAGAAAAATCTGGACCTTTCTTTCACAGTCACTTATACTTCAGTAACTGCAGTACATTATGTCTTTCTAAATAACCCTCCTGTTTCCATCACGTATAATATTCTTCATTTGCCATTGTAAATTTTGTAGCATCATTGGCCATTATAACTCCTGCCAAGCCGCCTCCCTAAGGTAGCTATGTTTCAAGAGTGACACATTCCCCTGTGCACACAACAGGTCAGACTCTGAAGCTATTCACATTGTTCTGCAAGTGGATGACATTCCCACAATGTCTTTGAAAATGCCAGTGTGTCAGCTGAGTTAGCAAAAGGTTTCAACTAGTGCAACTGTGAAAAGAAAGAACAGAGAGGAAAGAAACTCTTCAGGTTATTTTTCTCACCAGCTGCTGGAAGTGATTGCTACACAGTAAGAAAGTAATTTCAACACTTCTGAAATTGTATTAGTGCAGATATTATGCCTTAAAAAAAGATGTAATGCAATTCCAAACACGTTTTGAACCAAATTACTTTTAAAACCGCCAAAAGAAATTTGGCAAGATCCTATCTCCTCTGCATTCCCCCTTGGCTGTTAGGATCACAAAAAAAGTTATAAGCAACTGAAAAAGAAATTACTTGGAAGCTGGAATCTGCCTCAGTTTTAGTATAGCTGAATGATATGTAAAATCCTTTCTGAACAGCATTCCCTAATTCATTTCTCAACTATTTTGAATGAAGACTAATAAATTAAGCTTTACAATTCTAGAGACTTTTAACAGTGGTAACACTATAATATGAACAAGTAATCAATTCTAAGAAGATGACATTTAAAATTGTATAGCCCTACTACGTAAAATAATATCTAAGAGCCTTGTTAACCCAGGATTGTAGAAAACCCACCGGTCAACGTGAAACGGGCAATGAAGATTGGAACTCAAGTCTAGCACATGCCATTTGCTGCACTGAAGTGAAGAACTTCAAGAGCTAATTGGAACCACCTAAACTATGAATAAGCACATGCATTTACTTTTAATCAAACTGGAGAATTAAATGCATGATCCTGTATTATACCACCTGTAGACTGTACAATTAAAGGCAAATGTCTATGCTAATGTTTTCTTTTTCTTTCAATGTTAAATTTTTAATTTTAGATTCTTTTTTTGAGTATCCTGTCTAATGTACTATTGCGCATGTTGTAAAGTCTTCATAATAATAATAAAAAAAATAAATACATATAAGAACTTGTCACGG
This sequence comes from Oxylabes madagascariensis, assembly GCA_013400675.1. Classification (NCBI taxonomy): domain Eukaryota; kingdom Metazoa; phylum Chordata; class Aves; order Passeriformes; family Timaliidae; genus Oxylabes; species Oxylabes madagascariensis. Next base: position 60,181 of record VYZR01104905.1, read on the forward strand.
TTTGACACTGGCCCAATGCCAGGCACCCACAAAAGCTGCTCACTCACCCTCCCCTGACACAGCTGAGCAGAGGAGAGAAAAAAGAATTGAGTTGAGATAAGGACTGGGAGAAAACACTTCAAGGGTGAAACAGCCTCAACTTAAAGTTGTAAAGTGAATTTACTACTAACAGAGTCAGAGGAGGATAAAGAGAAGTAAAAGAAGCCCTTAAAACACCTTTTTTTACCCCTCACTCCTTCCCACTGACAGTGCAGGGAGACGGGGCATGGGAGTTTTGGTCAGTTTGTCATCCAAGGTTTTCTTCCACTGCTCCAGGAGAGGAGTCCTTCCCCGGTGAGACAGTGGGGTCCCTCCCATGGGTGACAGTTCTCCATGAACTTCTCCAGCACAGGTCCACTCTTATGAGCAGCAGCCAAACTGCACCTGCTGCAAGTGTGAGCATTTGTGTCCATGTGTCCCATGGACAGACATTCATGCCAAAACTGCTGTGGTGTGGGTCTCTCTTTCCATGGAGTGCAATCCTTCAAGGACTGGTTACTCCAGCCTTGGAAGCAAGGGCCCTCTTTCCACCAGGTCTCCCACTGGATCACAGCCTCCTCCAGGCAACCACCCAGTCTGGCATGGGCACCTCCCCGAGGGGCTGGAGGTAGATCTCTGCATCCCCCATGGATCCCATGGGCTGTGGGTGGATCTCTGCATCCCCCATGGATCCCATGGGCTGTGGGTGGATCTCTGCATCCCCCGTGGATCCCCATGGGCTGCAGGGGAACAGCTGCCTCACCATGGTCTCACCAAAGCCTGCAGAGGAATCTCAGCTCTGGCACCTGGAGCGCCTGCCCTCCTTCTCCACTGACCTTGGTGTCTCCATGTTGTTTTTGCTCGCATGTTCTCACCTCCCCCTCTTCTCTGACTATAAGAAAAACTGTGTGTGCCCTACTTTGCTTTGATTTTCTTCTTAAATATGTTAACACAGAGGCATTATCAACATCTCTAATTGGCCCAGCTGTGCCCAGCAGCATGTCCATCTTCAGAGACATCAGGGATCTGCTCTGCTGGACATGGTGGAAGCTTCCAGCAGTTTCTCACAGAAGCCACCTTTGTGGCCCCGCTGCTACCAATAACCAGGCTGTGCCAAACCAACTCAGACCTCAATGAGAAAGAAATGATTGAAGTAATACTTCTTTAAGAAACTTAATTTCATATGCGTTATCTCTGCACTAGCTGTCCAATGTAAAATATCTACTGGCATGAGTTAGGGACAGTTGCATTACTTCAAAGCAGGAAAAGTGCTCAATATGTATGAAAGAAAAAGCAGGCAAATCAATGAGGGGATTAATTCTGCAAGATTTGCTCATAGTTCTCATCTGTTCCTTTCCATCTTTTGAAACATGCACTTATGTCATAACCACAAGAATTTAAATCTCTCTGCCAAAGAATTGTAAACTGGGGTCTGCTCTAAGACACATACACTTTCTTTCTTACAAGAAATGAGGTTGACCCCTGAGCAAACCATGTACAGAAGTCTATTTTTCTTTCTTTTCAACAGGATATGATTTGTAGATATGACTCTCGTTAAGGCAATTACAAGCATCAGATTTTCAGATAGAGAAGCCTGAAGTTTGGAACAGAAATGTTCCTCTCAGTTGACTGTTAGTAGAGATCACATCAAGCAGGACTTTACACCAGAAAGTCTACGTAAAATTCTACATGCACTTAAATAGCGTTCTTGAAAAGGTATGTGAACCTCTAAAGACTAACATCTTAGTAAAAGTCACTGGAATCCCACTATTGTTCATCTATAGAGGAACAAGCAACCATAAACTCTTTCAGAATGTGTGACATCAATAATGTAACAATATGCCTAGCAAATAACTCTGAAATTCAAATAGTTCCAAGAGCTTTACTGAGGCAACACTGAGCTGGTGCATGTTGGGGAGAGGTAACAAAGACTTTCTTCCACTGATTGGCAGAAGCAGAACACGTGCCTCTGGCTCTGCTGCTAAATTTCAATCTGCAGCATTATACATCAAACATAGATATGCAGAAGAATGCAATAGTAGCCTATTAAGGCTCCTTACAAAATACATACTCTGTTCAGAAGGGGAAGAAATACAATTGAGGGAGACTGGTATACCATAGGGAGCAATCACTGCTACTTAGCTTCAGCATTTATTGATTTAGAGGATAAAGCTGGTGAAATGCATGAATGCAGACTGTGCCAAATCTAAAACTTTGAAGTAAGAAGTATTTTTGTACTATCATGTGCAGACAACATCAAAACCCTGTGGAAGACACTGAAACCCATAGAAATGCAAAAATGTGAAGAACCATGTGGAACTACAATCTATGTCACTGAAAAGGGGCAAATGATTCCGTTCTGGGACTGCAGGGCCTCAGATCTACCAGGTAAATATTACTGTCCACAATTCACTTTCAGGTGAAACTGCAGTTAACAAAGAAACCAGTATCTACTGGGTCATCAGATAGCATGTATCATGATTTTTTCTCGTGAATTTTTGAAGTATTTCTTGTCAAGTTTTGAAACTCCATTTTTTTGAGTCCTTGAAGAAACAAGACCAATTTGATATTTACAACAACATTCAGGTAACAAAAAATATTCCTCAGTCTGTGGAAGAATACTGCTATACTACTGAAACATTTGCATACATATTTAGGATTTCAATCTAAATCTCAAGCTTATTCTATCCTCTAGACCAATATTAAAGGATAAAATGGAGAGCCTCAGAGAGATCCAAAGAAAATTCTTGAGCAGCGCTGCTAGTATTGGCAAAATCATCTTAAACAATGGCATGTGTGCTTCCAGAAAAGCCAATTTCACATTTTTATACTGGTTTTCACCTTCAGAATGTGCTTTTTAAAATGCTGAGACCCAAACTCGGTTCCTCAGGGGCATTCAATGAAGCAACAGGCTACTGAACAGGCCATCAGAAACAAAACCAATTCTCAAATTATTGTGTCATATGTTTTGCAATATGAGATCTTTATTGATAGGAACATCAAGTATCTATATTTAAATATTTAAATAGAGGCAACAATTCCTTTCAAACATACTGCATAAATCCAAGAAACATGCATAGTTTGTATTATTTATTATGTCATAAAATCAACAGTTGAGAAAAAAGTGAGGCAACTGCCAGGAATGTAATAAAGACAGAGTTAATTCTATAAAAACAGAGGAAAAAAACCTCAATTGAAAGGTAGTATCAAGTAATAAGAAGTAGAGTTTCTAAAAAACATTTCTGAAACACACAGATTTTTATTTGCTACCCTGAAAATCCACTTGACAGCTTTAATGTGAAGGCTTATCAGTCTGCTTGGAAAATACATGTATTTTCCTCTGTTTCTCAAAGTCCTGCCTCAGGATACATGGCAGAGCTAACAGCCATGTAAGTGTGAATATGCATGGCTGTGTTGCTGGGAGGCTGAGCATTCAAAGGGCAGATTTTTTGAAACAGTTCAGGTTTCATCTACTTTTGGCTGACATACAGTTAAAAAGGTTTGTGTGAAGAAAGGTAAAATCACTTTCTTAAGGCAAACATTCCAGCAAATAAAGTTATTAGTTAGCTATGCTCTTTAAGCTACCAGTGTGTGTGTAGCACAGTTCTGGGGACTGAAATAAGGCTGCACTGGCAGCACAATGCTCTGCCAGCAGCCTTCCTCATAGCATTAGGTCTGATGCAGAACCCCAAGATATCTTTCGCCATATTCCAAATTGTCCCCTTTGCCTTGGCGGATCTCAGCCAAAGGGTCAAGTTTGACCTTTGGACAGCACATAATTTCCAACCTTTTATCAGTTCAGCCTCTACAGAAGAATTCTTGTTACAGACATTTCAAAGTCTAAATTTCACCAGCACATTTCCTCTACTCATTACTTTCTGCATACATTACAAAATGTAGCTATTATGTTCAACTATTTTTATTTTTGTATTGTAACTGAGTTGCAGGGTCAAAGTTTTCTGATTTAAATCCTCCAATAACTTTGAAATCCTTTCCATGTACATGTAGAACATTTACTTCCTACTTCTCCTGACTACAGTTCCCTTCTGCTGTTTTTTACCCTTCTGCTCATACCCACAGTTAGCCAGAGCTCTGTGAATTGTCTGTGTTCAATGCATGCAGCCTTGTTATACAAACATGGATTCATTAAGGAAAAGGTAAGAGCTTCCTGTGGGACACAACAGAAGTTAAAAGCTACAGCTCTACAAATCATCCAACTAAAAATCAGATGTAATAGTGCCTCCTGATATTTAGATGGAACCTCATGTGCTTCTGTTTGTTAGCACACATTAGCTCTGATCTTGTTGCTGGGTGTCACTGAAAAGAGCTTGTCTCTGTGTCCCTTCTATCCTTCACTTAGATACTCACACACTTCAAAAAGATGCCCTGAGCCTTCTCTTCTCCAGGTTGAAAATTCCCACCTCTCTCAGTCTTTCCTCAAAAAAGAGCTGCTCCAGTTCCTTCACCATCATAGCAGCCTTTTGCTGGACACTCTCCCGTATGCCCATGTCTTTCTTGTAAAGGGGAGCCCAGCACTGGCCACAGCACTCCAGGTATGGATTACAGGGAAAGGATACTAACTCTGATCTGCTGGCAGCACTGCTCCTAATGCATCCCAGGATACTATTAGCTTTCTTTGCTGCAAGGGAACATTGGTGACTTGAACATTTATGTGTCCATTTACGCCCATTTATGTGTGTTGAAATGTTTGTATCTTAGAAAAAGTTACTGAATATAGGTTTTCAGTTCCTTAATGACAATTTATTCATCCTTGTCTTATGATATCCTTCACTAATTTCTTAGGACACCAGCAAGAAAATCAGTAAGGATCAGCTATGGAAGGAAGAAGTAAATAACAGAAATCTGACAAGACAGAGATAGAAATTATGTAAGTCTTCTTAAAAGGGGGAAAAAAAAAAAAAAAAAAAGGAATGTAATTTTAAAAGAATTCAGAGAAAATCAGAAATCTTCTAAGCTTTTAATAGGTATGACAGTGATCTTCCAGGATTTGGAGTAAAAAAGCCTGTTGGAGGAAACCTGTGATCAGCGTAGTCACTTCCTCTCGCTGGAAAAAGTAGATTCACAAGATGGAATTCCTAACAACATCACAAACACTGACAAAATGAGAGTACTGGCACAGACTACCACATCCAGAGAAAGACACTTAGCACATTATGAACATGATCTTTCAGAAGAATCGAGGGGAGAGTTTACATGCTCCCAAACAAAAATAACTCGTACTGAAAAGGCCTCTTTGCACATAAATGGCATCAACTGGAAGAGCGTCTAGCAAATGGTTTAGGATAAGACAAAATAAACATGGATGCCAGTTTTACTATTTCCTTGTGGAAAAAGAGAAAGGATGCAAGTGAACTTTCCTTGTGGAGTGGAGTGGCAGTGATAATTTCTGTATCCATTTTTTCTTATCTCAAAATAATCGAAAACCCCACAGAAACAAGCTTGTTCTTTACATCTCTTGATTATGTGTGCACATACAGTGAAAAAAATCAGGAAAAAAAAGATTATAAATGCACAGGAATGACTTAAAATTAAAACAACAAAGTAACATTGCCTGTGTATGAACAAGCCTAGATAGGCTTGTGTAGATTGAAAAGGGCAGCTTCCTAATAGACTAAGACGAAGTTTTTTCCTTAGGTGGAGGTATATAAGTTGCTCACATCTTCACAGCATGTTTAACATGTAAGGACAGAGGCTATGAAGCCACTTCTGGCTCAACTGCCAACAAAAGCCACAGGTCAAAGGGCAATTCAACTGGTTTCAGCACCACTTTGGAAGCGGGAAGAACCAAGGAGGAACAGCTTGCACCCCTTGCCGCCTTCCCGACACTCAGCGTCAGCCCTGCAGTTGGCTGGCACACAAGAAACGCCTCAGCCAGCAGGACCACATTGCCTTTTTGCATCAAGGAAGGAAACATCTGGTAAGCAGAATCTGTAAGAAGTCAGGGGGAGAAAAATGGAATACAAAAGTCTTTCTTATACTAGATCCTCTGCCTGTTTGAACTGTGAGCGGAAGAAGGAATACACCTTGTATACACAACCCACAGCTTTGAGCAATCATCATTTATCATGGAATTTAAGCCACAGAGGAAAGAACTTAATCTTGATACATGGGTTAAGAATTAAACTTACATGTACGTGCAGAGATGTATTAAAAAATTATCCAATATAGCAGTCATGGGTCTCTGAATCATAGAGTAAGTTAACAACACAAGTATGAAAAGTGAGCTTTTTTAGGCTATATATTTATTAGAAGCAGTATTAATGTATGAATCCACCTTGAAAGAAAATAGGTGTCCTTGAGATGTTAGATTCTATCAGCCAAATTGAATGTCTGCATCAATGGCTCTCCCTAAAAGTCATAATTAGGTCATTAAAATATATTTAGAAAAATAGCCTGTAAAATAAAGTTAAAAAATACTCACCTTCATTTTATTTCATAGGTCACTGTTATACCATCTAATAAGATAATTAAAAACATGCAAGCAGCTGGTACTGAGGCTAAACAGATTAATGTAATAGTCTGTAGTCATATGTGCTGGCAAGGGGTTCACCTCTTTGGCGAGGAGAAGGTCAGCTGCCCTTGGGAAGGGAGGAGAAATATAGTATTTCTACTTTCAAGTGGCACTGCATTGCAGATACTGAAACTAAAGACCCACATCTATTTTCCTTTTCCTTTTGGTGAAGTCCAGCCCATTTGGACATCCAAAAAAGGCTTTAACCATAGCAGTAAAATAATGCAGTAGCGCCGAGCTCAAATATTTTCCTTAAGTTTCTTACATTTAAAAGCTGAAAGTTATTATACGTCTAAATCCTTGTTCAAATGCTTCTAATAGTAAACTTTTAATTTTGACGACATAGGAATTAATTTTTGTAATTTCTTACTAGTAAAGCTTCTTCGCAAGTACACAAACAATAGTTCCATTAGAGCCTAAAGACCAGCTAGAAAATTCTTTGTGACCTGACAGGACTTACTCACAAACTCAAAGAATATTTAGAAATATATGTCAGTCACATGTGTTTTTCACTTACATTACTTACAAAGTTTATCACCTAAAGGGGAATGCTCATTATCTGAACACATGCAGCATTAAATCTGTGCTGTGAGCAACACAAGCAAGAGTCACAAACTCTAAGGTGACACCTTCATATTAAAAATAAAACCATACAAATAGTTCTGGAGCATCATAAATATATCAACGAATAATGATATGTCATCCTTTATCAACACACACAGTTGGAGTCTTGTACTGCATAGTGTAAAATTGTCCTTTAAAATAGAAAATGTGGGAATCAAGCAGACTCTCCTGGGGTTTATTTTTTATTGTGGTAAAAACAATGTTTTTAAGAGCACTTTGATAACAAAAATTACTAATATTCAAATATTTTTGGAGTCATCTCCTCTAATTAAGTTGTAAAGGCCTATTACTGATAAAACAGAAAGGAACTTTTGTTCTAGCGAAAATTTTCAAGACAATTTTTCATGTGTTAACCTTCTGCATGCATGACATCTACCATGATCCAAAGATGCCTTTGCCTCTTTTATGGCAAAAGTTCATTAGCTGGTCTCTTTATAATATGATAGACTGAAATGCATTGGGTAAACAAGATAATCATTAGTTTTACCAAATTACCCACTAACGAAATCAATATTTCTTGACAGTATCCTAAAATAAGTCAAAATCTCTAATGAGTCCTTAAAGAAATAATAACCATTTACCATCGTTACCTTTCAAGGCAGTTTAGGATTCACTTTTCATCTTTCATAAGGTATTGGATGCTCATTTTTACTTAACATGCAGTCCAGAACCAAAACTATCAAAATAATATCCAACCCAACTATCAAATTTACAGCCAGTCTCATTAGATGATAGGAATTACTTGCCACTGAGCAACAAATATACATTTCACACCTCAAGCACTACTACTAAATAACAGTGATAGCTTGCCAGCTATGAAAAGCCACAGGTTATTCTTACATATATGGATACGTATATACCTCCCCAATACATACACACACCATATATATCTTTTTTACTATTTTGCCTTTAATTATATCAGTAATATTTTGGCAATGAGATATGGGACCCCTCTTTAAAGACTAATTAACTTCAGTTTTCTAAGTTGGGCTGTAATCCTCTCTGACAGAATACGAGTATTATTCAGTGGAACTTGTAGCCAATGTTGTATTAATTATATGCACTTTGGACTAAGGAATATAGAGATACAAAGACCAGCCTTTACTTCCACTTAATCTGTGGAGCATTAAACAGCCACTAAGGTTTAGGCTGATTTAGGGAAAAGGGACCATGCTCTGTCCTCCCACTTATTTCTAGCTGTCCATGCTACATTCTCTGCATTGGCACTGATACCATGGGAAGCTTTGGCAGGAGGATACTGAAAATGAAGTCACCAGAATGCTCTCCCTATGAAGAATGAACAGGTTGGGCTGGGTTAGCTCCCTGGACTAGCTTCCTGAGAGATGAGTGCTACTGCCTGAGTGGAGCAGGGGTGAGAAGAAGGGCTCAGACCCCAGCTCCACAGCTCACACAATCATGGAACCAAAGTCTAGCTAAAGCTAGCTGCTTCTTCAAGTGCTGCTACATGGCAGGTACAAAAGCTGGTGCTTTTGAATTGGTGACTTTCAGGAACAAGTTTACTGGCATTAATGGCAAAGAGAGCTCTCAACTTTCTTTTGCTGGTCTGTTTAAATTCTATCTTGCCTATTTTTGAGATATTGATTTGTGGTCTCTCCATCTACACATGCTTCTCACCTAAAAATATGAAGATTATCCTGGGTGGTATTTTTCGGCCCTTCTTTTAACTTAGACAGTATGTTGCATGCAGAAAAGATGAATATAACAAGAAACAGAGTCATGCAGAACCCTAAAACAGATCTTTTAATGTATTTTATCAAAGTGAATATGCCAACTACCCTAGAATAGTTTTATATCATCACACAGTAGGTTTCATTAGAGTCAACTTACTAGGATACAGACAATTGTAAGGATACCTGAATCAACCCACCCCAGTCCCACTTTGTCCCTATAGGCACACCCTTTGTTCCAACCTTGCTCTTAGTCCAGAAGCTTCCTCTGGATGTTTGAATCGCAGCAAATTCTTTGCTGTTCCCTCTAGGTCCTTACAAAAAGTCTTTCTTTTCAACATCCTCAAGACCAGGCTGTCTGCTCCTTTTTCTCCTTGGCAATCTCTCTGTCTCCAGCCTGCAACAGGTTCTCCAGCATTGTCTCCCTCCCTGCCACCCCATGCCTGAGGCTCCCCATGACCAGCACAGCTTACTGCCTGCACCACAGTGCAACATTCCCCACCCAGCTGGCTGCAACCAGGACAAGGAGAACAGGCAGGTTCCTCCTGCCTGCCTGCACCTCTTTGAAGTGGAGATTCCAGCACAGCACAAATCAAAAATGAAAAAAATGCCAACCAACACAGTCCACTAAATGATTCGAAAATCATGTGGTACGCTTGTTTTGTTTTACCATACTTACACATGAAAATCAGATGCAATCCTTCTGGTTATCACAAATCATACTACTAATTTACTAGTCACAAGGACAAAGATTTTTTGTAGCAGAGTCAGTATTTTGCAGGGTGAAAGATGAAAGTATACACCTGCTGATTAGCTTTCTGTGCTTTCAAGCACAAGACACTCTCTGGTATGTACCCAAGCAAGATTCAAGCTCAATGACATTGCCGAAAAAGTTTCTTTAACTGATGTTTACTGTGAACAAAATTGAAATATTATTTTCCTGTCAAATAATCTTGGCTTTGGTTTTTGACATGAACTAATGAGGAACTAGAGCTCCATGTAGTCCATAGATCCAGTTACTTTGGAGATCAGAAAGGTGATCACTGGTGAGTTGAATATTTCAACATTTAGCTTAGTTGCCGTGACTTTACTTTATTGAATAATTTGGAGGAAAAAAACTCGGAAAAAACCCCACAAAACCCCCCCTTAAAAATGTTTAGGCTTTCAAATATCTTGTTGTTTCCCAAGTTAAGCATTTTGAACAACTTTCTAAAAACAACCAATAATCCAGAAAACAAATTTTCAGATCATTCCTTAATTAAATACTTCATGTTCTTTTGTTAATTGTTTCAGTTTAGATTGCACAATCCTCCTAAAGTATAGGATCTGTTCTTTTGCTTTAATAATCTTTTGCTTTTATAATCAACCTTCTTAAATTTAAAAAAAAAAAATAAAAAATTACCAACCTGTAAGAAATAAAAGTTCCATCTGAATCTGAGGTGGGGGGTGTGCTTCCATTTTCATTTGATCCTCCTAATACAAAAATAAGAGAAAACACCTTTGTTGTAAGACAAACTCTGATATCGAACACAGTATCGATGACAACTGCAACTGATTTTACCTTATATGGTAACTTCAGTTAGAACAAAACTCATCTAAAACTTACATAGACAAATCTCAACTTTACCTCTTCAAATTCTTACAGCCATCTTAACTAGCCTCCAAGTTCAAACTGGAGTCTGAATGTTCTGAAAATCTGATGCTTAATTTCACCAAAAGTTTTGATTGAGGCCCTTCTCAAATTATTAAAGACAATTTAACTAGTATAGGGTTACAGAAGTACACCATGTAACTAGATGAGCTTGATTTCACCAACATCAAGTCAAAAAATATAGAAGTTCATCTGTTTTGTGAAAAATTCTGATCTGACTTTGTGATACTTTTTTTTTTTTGTCGTAGCACAAGTTCAAAGCTTCTCTGAAAGTACCTATTAAGACGTCTGCCAAACATCTTATTTTACATCCTGTGGGCTGATGATACATGGAACAGTGATGTTGCTAGAAATCAAGGATTACAAGGAAATTTTCATTCTATAACTTAGTCTATTGAAAGACCAGGAGTCATGTATTTTTCAAAGCAAATTTATTCTTGTCCTGTTTTATACTGTTTATTCTTGCCCTGTCATTTAGCTTGATAATTCTTCTATGTCCCTGTGTGCCTCCTTAGTTGATTTACAGGTAGCACATTTTTTTCTAAATGAGGCTTCATATTCTCCATTTTCTTTAACTCAGTCCTTCTCACACATGGAAAAGGAGGGACAGGAGCTGTAGACAGCATACTAAAAGTTCAGAAGGTTGATAATCTGGACAGTGGTTTCCTTCTCTATCAAACAAATCTAGTTCGATACAGCCGACAGTCATGCCGCTGCATCTTGCAGTTTCACAGTCATCCTTAATCAAATATGCCTGCACATTTACGCTCCATTTTTTACTTATGAAGAAAAGTTTTCGGTTTACACTAAAAATTCTTGCTAGTGCAATACTGTAGTTCACACAATGTCATGCTGTTTGCAGTCCTCTTTTCTTCAGAAAGCACCAGTCGTGCCTGAATACTCTATTTGTGCTGGCACTAGATATTACCTTCCAATAATTTTACTTAATAAAAGACAATCAGATCTCATTCTGTGGCAAGACAATAAATGAAAATATTGGATAATACTGGTTCAACCCCAAGCTTCACTAAAAAGAATTCTTTCATCAAAATTTGCATTTCTGTGTTCATCCTGAAATTACTATACTTCACAGATCCTCATCCTTTCTATTTCACAGAATTTCCTGTGGCACTACATCAGATTGTTTACTGAGGTCCAGACAGACCTAAGGTATTTCCTGAACATAAATTTTGAAAAGCAAGCAGGTTAGCTGGCCACAATGTCCCATTTAACAGAAAAACCTGCAATAAAAGTTATGCCATTTGCTTTGCTTTTCTCTCTTACTTCATTCTTAAAAACTTTCTTAAAGCCCTGCACAGGTAATGGTGAGCCCATGCAGGTGCTTTGCTATCACTTTTCCTTCCCCTGTTAATCTAAGTACAGGTACTATATTTCCACTCATCAGCCATGAACTAAAATACTAAAAATTGTTCCATGCAGCAGTATTTGTCAATATTTTTGAAGTCTGCAAGTCAGATTATTAGCTCTGCTAATTTACAGTATCTACCAACACTCCCATCTATTTTATTGATTTATTTTCAGGCCTTTGCCTGAAATTCTATTTTTGCTGAAAATTAAATATTTTCCTTTTCGGAACATAGCTGGATTAGATTTAGTATTATTTGTCCATTCACACTGCAGAATGGTACTAGTTTTCCTCCCTAGTAAGCTTCTTTACATAGTCAAGTAATATTTTCCAGTTTATTTAAATTCTCATCTTATTATCTGATTCAACTTAATTTTTGCTGATTGTCACTACAACCCCACACTTTCTGATTCCAGGATGTGGCCTTCTTTGCAACTCAAACTGTTTTTATATTTTTTTGAGGATCTTTGCTTATTCCAGACATTCCTTAAAAAATACTTAATCATTCACTTTGGCATAGAACTTCCAAGTGTTTCTTTTCTCATCTAATTTGGAATGCAGGGATTTTTATTAACTTTTGCACCTTTGTCTAAAATAAATCCCAAACCTCCACTACATCTTAGTCTTAAATCACTCAGTCCAGTTGATTTCACTAATTAGCTCTCTCCATTTATTTTGAAAATGGAAATCCTACTTAATCAATCTGCTTTTTGTTTACTAAATTTAACTAAATTAACAACACCAGATATTTCATCCAGGAGCCGACCCTCCTATTATTAATAACCATCTGCTCATTTTTTTTCCTCATATCTTGTAAAATAGTCTCCCATATTGGGACAATTTTCAGTAATACACTTTTTCATATATTACCCATTCCCATATCTGATCCTGAGCATTCAGAGAAATGACTGACCTATGTTCAGTCTCTGTTAAAGACATATGGCCAGGTGCAGGGATACTGGGCAAGTGCTACAGGGACACAGCACATCAAAATGGGTCCTGAATGCACTGATGCACTTCATTTATACTTAAACTAAGCATTCACCTACCAGATTACTCAGATGAAAAAACCCCAAACCCTTATTCACAATGCTAAGTTGATATATTGAAAAAACGTCTTTTTAAGAATAGCAACATAATCTTCCTCCTTTCTGAAGAATGAACTTTAAGACTATCTCAAAAAATATGGACTTTATAATCTTTCAACAAAACCATTTGTCCTACTTGAAGAGCGAACAGGACTTTGCAAAGAAAACAAGGATACTAGTTGCTCTTTCACCGGGAACCCCACAGTTGGTGGGATCCTGGGTCTGCTACATCCACGAGCTGTTCTTCACAAACTACTCTAAGTGTAGCTTGCTTTATTCTGAAGACAATAATTTTCTTTATTTAAATGATCACCAAAATAGTTCAGCATTTTTAATTGTATACCCATTAATATATCTCATAATCATACAAGTTACTGTTGGGGTGCTTTTTTGTGAGCTGCTTTTGCTGCCTCATCATATCATTAGCAGCAGCTACCAAAGTTGGATAGGGCTAGGTGTATTCAGCTCTCAAACCCAGGATTTAATGGAACAGACCCTTCTGTAACTGCTCCCTTGCTCTATCCCCTTTAAGATGGGTATGTCTATTATGACACGTTGAAAGATGATTAAGATGTCACTCATTGAAAGCGATAAAAATCATAAAGCAAAGAGCAAAGTATTCATTTTCATAACAGAAGACTCCCTAATTTTTACCTAGTTTTATCCAAAAGGCTTTTTAGCAAATCCTATCAAGTTTCCATAGTTAATGATATAGAGGACAAATGAGACTGCTGCTTCACTAACTAATAACATTAAGCTGTGGGAATCCATGCCCTGGATCACCTCTCCTCAGGAAAGTTCCAGTTACTCCTCCTGAAAGATATGGTGAACTCCCAGTAGAACAGATATACTATCTTCTTCACTGATAATGACCCAAATTTCTGACAAAATTGGGATGCATACTGAACAGTTATGAATATAAGATGCATGATGCTAGTAGCAAAAATGTGGTCCTCTTTAAAAAATTGATTCAGTATTATCCTAATCTCTAATTTCCTTCTGAAACTCAGTTACGGGAAGAAGGGTTTTGCTGAAGAAACAGAGAATGCTTTAGTAACCCTGCCACGGACCTTGTGAAAAGCTTTCCTGACTTCAAATGCATATGCCAGGGAAAAAGGTTAAAATAAATCCTGCCACGCTTTCAGAGAAAAGGGAAACGAGCAATACTGTAACAAGCACCTGTATCAAAGTAAGTATGGCTTTCAGCACTAGAGCAGTTACTGGTTTTAATACAATAATAAAATGAGGCTGTATCCTTCCAAAGGGCCTGAAAATTACCACGATTGCTGCTTCTTTAACTGCAGCAACTCCCTCTCCTGAGAATGAAAACTTTCTCCAGAAATTGCCTCACTTTAGTTAAGTCTGTTCTTGTGCACAGAGACCAAGGGCTAAAGGGAGCTGGGACTTGGGCAGCTGAGACCTGACACTGCCAGACACAGCTGAAGGCTTCAAGAAAAGTTGTGTAACTCAAAATTGACACTTTCACTAACTAATAAAAAAAAAGAACATTTCAATGGCTAGCTTCTTTAGACTTCTGAGATGCACGCAGAAGGACTTGCAAACTGTACACTTGCTAGAGTACTAGATTCATCCAGAACACATGGGCTTGTCACATGCAGTAACTGTTATCTCGTCAAGAACATATTTGAGATAATAGGCATAGCACAAAACGGGAGAACCCAGAAAAAGGAAGACGCCTTCACTTCCTGAAGATTATCTGATGCGTAGAAATTGTAACAAGATGTCTGACGGAAACTTGAACACCAATTTTTTGTATTTTTATTTTTTATAGCCTATTACACTGATAGAATCACAGAACTACTTAGGTTGAAAAAGATTTGTAAGATCATCGAGGCCTAACACTAAACCAGCACTGCCAAGTTCAGCATTGAACCGCGTCCCCAGGTGTCACATCTTTAAAAAAAAAACAGATGTCTTTTAAATATCTCCAGGGATGGGGACTCAACTGATAGGGTATTTTCTCACAGAAGAGCTTTTTCAAAGTGCAGTGCACAGTTTTCACTTCAGGTAATAAGAAGAAGCTGGACAGCATTTCAAAGCCCCAATTGACAGGTGGGAAGACACTCTGGGCATGAAGCATGTGCTCAGCAACAGTAAAAAAGCATGTGAAGAATGATGTAGGGATCAAACATTTCTCCCTCATCTCTTTCACTATGTCTTGAAAACAGAAATTTCCTGTGAGATGTAAAAAGTCTGCACTGGACTTTTTAAGGAGAAGGGGTGGGATACTGTCATAACCAGCTGCAAGTCCACAAAGACAAGAAGCTTGAGTGACATGGCCTTGCTTGATGGCTGCACTCCTAATTAAAAAAAGAAATCAAATTCAATTTATTTCCTTTTGAAAATATACTTTGATACTGAAGAATTGTCTTTAAATATATCCATATTTCTGCATGCATGTATACAGGCACATATGCATGTCTGTATGTGGGCACACATGTATTTATGTAGTGCAAACCAATTTACCAATCATGTGTCACCTATGAAAGGGTTTTATGGCTGGCAGTTTAGGAATTTGTGATAAAAGTGATCCTACTTAGGTAACCAAACTGTGCATTTCCTTGTTCACAAGTGTCATAAAGGAGACAGATCCTTCTGCGGACCTGTTTGCACTCTGCTTACTGTTTTCCTTTGTATTCTAATCAAAGGTTAAAATGTTGTTAAAACACAAGATTTATTTAACATTTGTGAAAATTTAAGTTGATATAAACACTTGATCATTAATATAGTGTTTTATGATTAGAGACAAGTCAAATTTTAACACAAATCTATGCATGCAGTCTAAGGTTGTCAATTCTTACAACATGACTTCAAAATTCCATGCTATATTAATTTTCAGCCTATTTAAAGGCTTAATAATTTAATGATTTATCCAATTTTAATTTATACTTTCAAAACCACTTTGAACAATCTGAGGTGCCACTGGAGATCACAACAGTGGTCCTGGTTAAGTCAAATAATAATTATAGCGCTTTCACTTTAAAGATGAGATTATTTTTAATTATTGAGTGAAGTACTTGAGGTACCATACTTATATAATTACGCTACTCATTAAATGGTTATTGAAAGCTGAAATGTAATTTTAATGACAGCTACCTATTTTTCTTTGCACACTTTATAGATGACAGATCAGTCAGGAATTCTAGTTTGCTCAAAAAATCCTTGCAGCTGCACTGGTTCTTTCAGGTGTAAAACAATTAAGCTGTTCTTTTTTTAAAACTTTAAACGTTTTTTTTTTTCCTCAAATGATATTGATATAATATACAGAAACTAGTAAAAACAGAACAATAAAGTATGGATATTTTTTCCTCTTCACAATAATATCAAAATGCTGGCCCTAAACTACATAAATTCCAAACAATATCCCCCCCAAAATAGTGACAATACAAATATGAAAGAATAATTTTAGTCAAAATGTGTTCCTCATATAATACAAACAACAACAAAAAAATTGCTTAACAGATTGCAGACCTTTATTGTGAGTATAAAGGGGTAATCAACATACAATAAGCATTTTACTATGCATTAAAACTATATATAATACCATGAGATTTCTTTGCTTTTTCTAACATCAATGTTCACAACTCTTCAAACATAAAATTCCTTTGTACTATTTACTCCACAGATAGATATTCATCAGGCTGATCTGGATAAAATTTATTCTAACACGTAGGCATCTCTCACAATTGACACTACAGAGCTGTGGTCTCAGAAATGAGCACCTAAGCACTTATGCTCTGTATCTTAAGCCTTTATATGCGATGTTTGAAATGGTGGGTATTTCTCCGTTGTTTCAAAGACCCGTATCTTGTCCAAATTAAGCTTTCCTTTTTCACGATGAAAACCAAACAGAGGAGTAAATTTGTTTCATTAACAATATTAAAGCAAAGATTTCTGA
Source organism: Oxylabes madagascariensis (assembly GCA_013400675.1). Classification (NCBI taxonomy): domain Eukaryota; kingdom Metazoa; phylum Chordata; class Aves; order Passeriformes; family Timaliidae; genus Oxylabes; species Oxylabes madagascariensis. The sequence goes on from VYZR01104905.1 coordinate 77,067, forward strand.
GTTCGCTGTATGGGGAAAAGGCAATAAAGTTTTGAAGAGGGAAAAACTGCTTTGTTCCTTCAATCCCCTAGTTGAAATTAATTATAGCAAATGTTTATGAAAACATCTGTTCCATACAGTTATAAATTCTTAATTTTAGCATGGGCGATTCCAAGCTCCTCTATTATTTGGAAGAGAACAGCCTGACAACTGAAAGGTTTACAAAAGAGCAGAAATTTGTATTTCTACAGCACCAAATACGCAGTTTGGAAAGTCTTCAGGATCTCTGCAGCAAAGAAAAAATAAAATACAAAAAGCCTAAGACGACTGAAGCTTTCTGATGCGAGTCCGCTGATAGACCAAAATGGCAGGGGGGAGGAGGGAAAAAAAAAAAGAAAACAGAAGGAGAACTAATCCCGACAACACACGGCAATTGGAGATTTTACTACATAAAGCGGGTGTTCGAGAAGTGAAACGCCGCGGAGCCGCGGCTTTCCGCGCCAGGGCTGCGGGCGGGGAGCCGGGCGCCGCCGCGCGGTGCCGAGAGAGGGCGCTGCGGAGTTTGGCAAGCGCCGGCCGCGGCCGCCGCCGGCT
>VYZR01104906.1:3370-27519 GCA_013400675.1 Oxylabes madagascariensis
AAAACCCCATCCTGACTATGGTGAATCTGAATGTGGCAGAAAATAAACTTGCTTTTTACTGCCTGGTATTTTCCACCTGCCCCCAAACACCACTAACTATCCACCAGGAACCACGTGAATACACATTTGACACTTTCTTAATTCTAGTCCTTGCTTCCTATTGTCCTTTTTGCAATTCAAGTGGTAGAACCTCACCTTCAGGTAAAGTTATTAATACATAATTCAAGAAATAATCCGACAACACCCATAAAAGTTTTTTTGTTTTTTTTTNGCCGGGATCCTGTAAAAGTTTTTTTGTTTTTTTTTTTTTTCATTTCTAGGCAAAGTTCTGCAACAGCAGCAGAACAATGCGGCCAAATATTCTAATATTACTGCGAGCAGATAAAGTAAACAAATAAATCCATAAACATTAGCATTTTCATTACTTACATCCTAAACACCGTGATAACAACCAGATAAAAAGCACAGCAGAGATTTCTCCAGCCTTGGCATTATGAGCTGCAAAAATTGCCACAGTAAGTCAACAGGCAAAGTTTCTATGGCTATATATGTAATTAAAAAAGAAAACACCCAGGAAAACCTGAGCTGATTTGAAACTGAACATCTTGGTTTGAATGGGTACTCCGGAAACCACGTCACTAAAAACTCAAAAATTAGATTTGTCTCTTTTTTATTATTCCATAGTTCTTCCACAGTGAAAAATTAGATTATTTTGAGCTAAAAGAGAGTAAAATTTTTTGTGTAATAGTAGCCCTGAAAAAAATCCCAAACACCTTAGGACTATCAGGTGTAGGATGAAACAGAAACTTAAAGTAACAAATTTTTGGGCAATTTTTTCAACATTTTGTGTCTGAAACACCGCCCTACTTTCCAGCATTTTTGCAAAGCTGGTGTAACTCCATCTGGTAATCCTCACACTAGAATTTCCAAAAACCCACGGCTTAAATGAACAATTCTTTTAAGAAGAGTCTCAAATACCAAGGAAGCCTTTGTGACACTTGATATTTTACCTAACTGGGACATCACTGGAACTTAATCCAGTGCAATAATCACAGGGGCAGACTCGTTACTAAGAAGATATTCTTAGGTCTGGCTTTTTCCTCATTTCATGGCATCTTTTACACCCTTTGTTAGTAGATACCTCAGAATTAGAGCCAGTAAACCTCCTTTAAGTTACTGAAGGGAGGGCTTTACTTGATAAAAACAAGGCAGGAGAAGAAAATTAGAGAGAAAAAATGAAGTTTTATAAAGTTTCCCTAATTAGCTGATCTTTATAAATGGCTTCCACCATTCCGGCTGATTTTATCATGTCCTGAAAGTGCCTATTTAGACATAATTGCATCGGGCTACAATGACAGAATTGCATTGATTACACATCAGGGATGGAATTCAGGCCCACATCAGGGGGTGGGATAAAGAGATAAACTGCTTTACTTATCGAATGTTTAGTGCAATAATTAGTATGGAAAAGATCCCATGGAAAGCTGTGTCAGCAAGCATCTATCACCTCTCCAGGAACAGGCCTGAAAATGGGGATGATTTGGTGCTTAACCTGTACCTGAATCACTGCAAACATTCATCTTTTCCATGCAAAGTGGCAGCTGAGCACCCACTTCTAAAATTGCTTTCCTAATATTAGAAATATCACTGCAAACATTATTTTTGTATCAGTTCCTTGCCAGCCTGGGCAGAGATCCTTTCCCCATGATCCCTGCCGGGCTAGTTTTTTGCTGGATCTCTTCCTGTTGTGGAATTTTGTGGTTATTTCTCACTTTATATCAGATTCTCCTCCTTTCCTTTCCTCTTTGGAGCAGTTTCTGGCTCTGTCTACTCCCTCCTTGCTCTGCCCTGCTGAGGCACACCTGGAATACCTCTTTCCATTCCAGGCTCCAGAGCTCTGGAAATGGCTGCTGGAAAGGAGTGGGCTGTAGCCCTGATTTCATGCCTGAGATGTTTTGGTTTCTGGGAATTCCTTTCCCAGGCGATTTTCTGTAAACAAGAGAAATGTTGTTGTAACTGTACCTATGTTTACCCATTCTTTCTCACAGGAGAGGTTTCTTGACGAGCATCTGTTTTAACCAATGTGATTGAAGAGGTTTGCCTTGGTTTCACCAATCAAATTGGTCTGTGTAAAATGGTATAAAAGAGAGACACATCTCAAAAATAAAGAGTCATTTGTAACCTTCTGATCAAGAGTCTGTGTCGTTGCTTGGTGTAAAACAGCTGCAAGGGAAAGAACCCTGCTGGAAAAGGAACTAAGAATAACACCCATGCACAAAGACTCGTGAAAACACATGAAGGATTTCCCCTGGTATCCATTCAGCCCCAGGCTGTGTTTACCTCGCTGAGATATGGAGCTGATTATTCATCAGCAGGATCTCATCAGGAGCAGAAGTCTCGGTTTCCACCTGTGAAAATGATCCTAAGATCCCATCAGCATATTTAATTATTGTTGTGACACCAGCTCACCCTCCCCAGGTACGTGTAAACACCTTTTTTTTTGTTCTACTGGGTCAGCTCGCTGGGTGGCCTCCTCACAAAATAATGAGGAATAAAGGTGTTCGGGGAGATTTGTGTAGAAACCACTCATCCATCCGAGGAGCAGAACAGAACAGCCTCTCTGCACACCTGTAATAAAAGCTGCATGGCTGTTTTGATAGCACTGAGTCCCTAATCAAATAAAAAAGGAGCTTGCATCATTAAACAGAAGCATCCTGAGAGGCACTGATAGAACATCTTCACCTCCCGTTCAACCCTGGCAGATACAAACACAACTTCGCACAATATCAAACAGGAGCTCAGCCTGTCCAACATGGAACTTGAAAAGAGCCACGAGCCTGAGAAGCACCTTCAAAGCTTCGACAAAAATCAATAATTGGTGCAGTTTAACACAGTGAAGGAATCCTTTCCATACTAATGACAAAACCAACATCTGCGACTTCGTAAAGTCACCGAGGTCCAGCCTAAACCATTCCTTTACGACGATCCCAGACCCAGATGGAGGGGCAGAGTTGTGACAGTGCAGGTCTATAAACAAAGGAGGGGTTTAGGAGACTCTGAGGCTTAAAAAGGGAGTTGGAGCAGCTCATTAAGGGACTGAAATTCATACATCTGGAGCGCCCTGACAGCAGAAATTCAGACAGGAAGCGCTGCCCCACAGAGCACACCTGCCTTCTCTGATAACCCTCAAAGCCGACGTTCCAACCGCTCCCTGTCCTGAACTGTCTCCCCAATTAACATAATCGAGCTTAAATTCTAAGACACTGCTCTGGATGAAACCAGCTCTGCTGTTGCTCCTGCCTGGGGGATGTTTGCCTGGTTCTGACAATCTCCAGCGAAGCAGCTCCTTTACCCACCGTCAGTAAAACCCTTCCCCATCGCTCACGCTCGGCTTTCTTCCTTAATATTCACCAAAAACGCATTTTCTGGACAACTCCTCGCCCTCATTGCATCGTTGCCTGGTTTTATCCATCTGGCAGCTGCCCTGAAACTTCCCCAAGACGTGTCAGCCCTGGGAATGTGCATCCAAGGCAGGAAACACCTTCTGCCCGCCGCCCCCCGCGCGCTCCTCGCTCGGATTCACCGCCTGCCGACGGAAAAGGGAGCAAACCTTGGGATGTGAAGCATCTCCTTGTGTTCAGACCAAGGAAAAGATTGAATTGTTCCCCTTCCAGATTGTCTGAAGAGCTCCCAATATCTCCCACATTTGGGAGAACCGGGTTCATTAAATGCTCGATGCTGTCACAAGCTCCGCAAAATGCGCAAAGCAGAGAATTTTCTGTTTGGACAAGAACTTCAACTCCGTGATCTGCCATAAATATTTTGTTTTGCTCCCCCATAAAAATCTGTGATTTTTTTAGTTACAGGTTTGTATCCAAATGTAAATTCGTGATTAGACCAGCTGTCATCCTAATACTAAAATCAAATAAATAAAGGTGGATTTTTTTACTCTGAAGCACTGTAAACTGCAGACTTGAAAATGTTCTCCATCAATCAGGTAATAAAAACTTTCTTCTTCTACAGCAATTTAGATTTTCTGGGAATGACAGTTATTGGTAATTGAGTAAAGCTGCTAAAAAACAAAATGAGGAGTTGCTTTTGATTAATAGCAAGGACCTTTCACTGCCCAGTTATCTGAATCCCGGGTGCAAAAATAACAATACATCACCCAAGCCATAAACTTCCATCAGACATTAAACCAGAATTAAGTCTTCAGCCCGATTTCCAACTTGCTAATCCCATTTATTCCAGTCTTTGTTTCCTTCTTTAAGAAGCTTTCAGGCCATGAAAGTTCATTATGACCTGCCCTGTGATTACTCCAAGTTTTCTTAATAGGCACTTGAGCTTTTTAAAACCCCAAATAAATTACGCGTATCACTTTTCAGTTATCTGTTATTTTTCTGACACCCCAGAGGAAAGAAAATTTTCCTTTTGGGACTGCTGCAATCTATCCTTAGAATATCAGGCTCATTATGACTCTATAGTTATTTTTCAGTTAATTTACTAAATACTGAGGTAAGAGCCATTGGCTCATAACTCCTGAGCTCCACCACAATGTTTCAAAAATGTAGAAAACATCATTTTCCCTCTAGTTGTCCAGATTTGAACAATAAGATTTGAACAAAATATTTTAACTCCATGAAAGTTATTTTTAAAATAAAAACATTATTTTAAAAAGTATTTTTTGCAAAATATTTTAGCTTCAGAAAATTCCTTCTTTAGTATTGGAGATGCTTTGTGAGGGATTTCAGAGAATCCACTTCAGTAGTTCCCCACTTGTCTTCTGTGATTTTAATCTACGGAATCCCTTGGTGTGCCACCAGCTCAGAGCACTTGCGGCAGCCCCAGATTCCTGGGAAGGGACGTGATTCTGACAAAATGATGGAAAATAGATCATCTGCGTCTTTAATCAATAGTTTAAATGCATATGGAGCGTTGAAACATGGTATCTACTGCACTATCCCTCGTGGAGCATAATTATGTTTTCTATACATGAAAGCAATTTAATTTGTTTGCATCGAGAGAGACACTCGTGTAATATTCATAATAATAATAATGTGCACAATGATCCAAACAGGATTTAATTTTTTTTGAGCAATTCTCTACTAAACAACACATCCCTTTATTACTTTGGCAGACTATCTGCAGTCAGCATTAAAAAAGAGAATCAGAAGTGAGCTCAAGCAGAAATGAGAGATGGTTTGATTAAAGCCTGTGTTGTTCCTCTGGACTCAATCTGCTCGTTTCAGTGGGATAGAATCAATCTAATAAGTGACAAATTAACTTTCTGTCTCTCCCATGCTCTAAGCACAGCGTTTGAACTCCTCCTGACCTAAAAGTGCATCTTTAAAGAGGGAACTGATTGTGTCTGCGCCAAAACCTGACCTGTTCTGCTGTTTTTGTGGTTATTTTCCAGCAATGGTGCCTTTGGTTTGGGTACAAGGGACAAGGAAATCAAACACCAGTGGAACAAGGAGCTCCACTCCTTGAACTCATGGTGGTTCTGAGCCTCAGATCTGCAGCAAAAAAACTGACAGAACCAAAGAATCCTGGAATATCCTGAGCTGGAGGGGACCCCCAAGGATCATCCAGCCCAACTCCTGGCCCTGGACAGACACCCCAACAATCCCACCCTGTCCAAACTCTCCTGGAGCTCCAGCAGCCTCGGGGCCGTACCCATTCCCTGGGACCCATTCCCTCTGGGGAAGAACCTTTCCCTGATCTCCACCCTGAACATCCCCTGTTGGGTGGCTGTAATGGAATTAAGACTATGGTTGAGGTTGTTTTTTAATGATTTTCCTGTCAATTTTGTTGTTCAAGGACAAACAGAGAATTAGAATATCTTTTGTTCGTGTAACTGCCAAGAAAAGCAGAATTCAGTGCTGAACTCCTTTGTCCTTCTCCACACCTCAGTGTCCCTGCTGCAGGACAGGCACTGCTCCCACCCCCTCTTCCCATCTCTGGAGCCAGGGATGGAAAACCAAAGACTGAAACCAGCCACTGCTTTTGTGGAATTTTGGTGACAGAGCTCTAACGTGAGTTAAGTGATCAGTTTTGACGTGAGATGCAAATCTGAAGTTAAAAATATCGTTTTCCCTCAAAGTTAATTATGAATCATTAGGAAGACTGAAATAAAATCTTCTACCACCTTCCTCGCAGCTTTTCTGAGCAAATATGGAACACACAGATGACTTTAGAGGGCTGCTCCAAGGTAGCAGACACTTGGTAACTTCGGGCTTTATTTAAAGCAGCCTCACATCTAAATTCTGCGGTTTCGTTGTTGCATCTGGAAGTGCAACTAACAGATGAAAATCACCTCAAAGATAAAACTGGAGTGCATTAGAGTGGACAGGTAGATGGACGGACATTCCTGAGTGCTGAAATGTGATCCTCACATGGCAAAAGCACCACTCAGCAACCACAAACCAAGAGAAACAGGAACGCTGAGTATTTCTACCCAGCCCTTGGTAAATTTAAATTCTGCTGCTTTCTAAGCTCCTTGGGCTGGAGAGGGAATTACCGATGTTGCTGAAGCTGCAGAAGTTCCATGATTTCGTTTTCACATCGAGATTCTTGTTCTCTCCTCCTCCCTTTTAAATCCCTCCAGAAAGAAAGGTGTTCCAACACAACCAGAGGTTGTTTTGGTGGTGGATTTATAAAGATAGAGCCCAAGGGGGCAGAAATAGCGATGTATTCTTCCCTTTCACCAGCCCAAACCCCACACCCCTGCAAAAAAAGCCCTGTGAGGAAGTTCTGAGGGAGCAACAGAGATCTGATTTTATTTCTGTAATTTGTATTTATCACACTGGGCTATGTTATGTCACAAATTTTTGTTTTTCTGGTTTATTTAAGCAATTTTTACCTCTGCGTGGGCTTGCCTCCCTATTTCGTTTGTGCCCCGTGCAATTCCTTTGATTTTATGCCACAAGTTTTTGTTTTTCCAGTTTATTTAAGCAATTTTTACCTCTTTGTGGGCTTGTCTCCCTATTTTGTTTTTGCCCCATGCAATTCCTTTGATTTTAGTAGGATTCTTGCAACACAATGCCAAAATCAGGCATTTTATTTACCTTGCAATGAAGACATTATTCCTTTTTTGAGGACACTCTACTTTCAACCAGAAAAAAAGAATTAATCTATTTCTGCTCCTCGTGCAGGCCTGCAGATTGCAGCAATCAAACATTCCAAGCAAATGCAACGGAGGTGCAAGTTGAGGAGTTCCAGAGAGCCGGGAGCTCACAAGTGCTGAAGACACACCTAAAAAGCTGAATCTGAGTCTTTTTAATTTAAAATTAAATTAGATTAATTTAATTTTTTTTTTTAAGTAAATTTCACAGATTTCACAGAATCATGAAATTTTAGAGTGGTTTGGGTTGAAGGAGCTCAGAGAACATCAACCACCACCATGGGACACCTTCCACCATCCCAGGTTGCTCCAAGCCTCGTCCAACCTGGCCTTGGACACCGCCAGGGATGAGGCAGCCACAGCTGAGTTTGTTTTATTTCCAAATAAAACAAACTCCTCTTTTCCAGCATTTTCATTCTTTCCTCGCATCATCAGGATTGTAATTTGTCTTTTTTTTTTTTTTTTTGACGCTTTTCTTTCCCACTGTCATTTCACATTCAGTATTTTATAAGGAACGATTTGTCTTTATTTAAATGGAAATTACCTGCCTCGTAAAGCAGCTTCAGGGTGAGTTAAAAATCTGCTGTACCTCCAGCAATATTAATATAATTTCACCTGCATTATTGTTCCTATCTATTTTTCCTTGATATTGTGGTCAAGTGCACTTTGATTTAAAATAAGAAATCCCAAACCTTGGTGGCCATGCCAAACCCTGGGAACACAGGAGTGGCCTGAAAGAGGAAACTGGATTTTACAGAAATTTCACTTTTTCAAGTTCTACCACCACCTTTTCCTCTGGAGTAAATTACCTGCAAAGATTCTATTAAAGAATTTCTGGGCCCTGTATTGAAGAATAATAATGGCAATTTCATCGTGATTTCACAGGATTAACCACGCACCACACAAGAAAACTATCCCAGCAAAATCCAATTTGTTACTTTTCCAACACCGAATTTTCCTTGTCTTTGGTTGGCAATTAATTATTGCAAAAGTTTAATCAAAGACTTCATTTCTTCAAATGTAGCACAGTCAGAGTAAGATTTAACCAATAATTAAGTAAATTGGACTTGGCTTAGTACACAGGAAATCGAGGAGAATTCATAAACATTATCCATTAGTAACTTAAATATTCACACAGTGATTTTTTAGAACTGATAATATTTAAATATGCCATGAGAAAATATAAATATTTTGCAATTCTATTAGAATGATAAATTGTTTTACCTGCCTGGAGAGAGGGAAGCTGCTGTTCAAATCAGGGAAGCCTGACCTGAAAGAGAGAAAAGTAAACGGGGAAACATTCCAAAATCCCAGCAGGAAAGGATGACGCAGAGCCTTTCCAAAAGAAGAAAACACATCATGGATACAGCGAGAAGGGAAAGAGAAATCCCTAAAAAACCAGGGAAATTAAAGACAGATTTGGGCCTTGCAGAGGGTAGAGAGAAATAATAAGACTGAACGGAATATTTTAAATAAAAACGATGCAGAGAATGCTCAGCAATGCCTGGCTGGTTGCAGTGCCAACCTTTGCAAAGAGGGTCAGCAGCCACAAAATGATGCTCTCAAGTGCTGTTCAGCCAATTCCCACCCTGCTCTGCACACAGAGGAGCCAAAAATCGAGGGGGAACTTTGAAAGCTGTGAGGCTTTTACCAGAAGGAATGAGAGGTGGAAGCACAGCGTGGGTGTTCAGCCAGGGAGGGTGACAGAGGCTGAACTCTGCCCCACTCTCAGCTGAAGGAACCTGGTACTCAGGAGGGAAATGTGGGACCTGGGGAGTTCTCCTGAAGATGGACACTGGTACAGGTCCTATGAACTCAGCAAGTCCAAGACTGTGACAATATTTTGATGGAAAGCAGAGAAGTGTAGCCCTGATTTTCAAGCCTGAGATGTTTTGGTTTCTGGAAATTCTTTTCCCAGGCGATTTTCTGTAAACAAGAGAAATGTTTTTGTAGCTGTACCTGTGTTTATCCATTCTTTCTCACAGGAGAGGTTTCTTGATGAACATCTGTTTTGACCAATGTGATTGAAGAGGTTTGCCTTTGTTTCACCAATCAGATTGGTCTGTGTAAAATGGTATAAAAGAGAGTCACGTCTTGAAAATAAAGTCATTTTTTTCTAGCCTTCTGAAAGATCTCGGAGTCTGTGTCGTTGTTTGGTGTGCAACAACGATAGAGAAGCAGAGGTGGAAGATCGCCCAGAGGAGCTGTGGATGCCCCTGGATCCCTGGAAGTGTCCAAGACCAGGCTGGATGTGGCTTGGACAGCCTGGGATGGTGGAAGGTGTCCCTGCCATGGCAGGGAGTTGAAAAGAAAACATCTTTCATTTCTCCTCCAACCCAAACCATTCTGTGATTCCCAGAGTCGCAACTTTTCCCCTTTCTCATCTTTTATTTTCTACTGCAAACCAGCTGGAGTAGGACTGAGGAAATAGAGGGCTCAGTTCCAAGACATTCTCAGCCACAGGAAGTTTGAAAGATTATGCCCCAAAACCCTAAAGTCTCCACAAACCACTAAACCCCACCCACAGGTGCCAAACCACGAGGTGTTTGGAGCATAAACTGGGACTGATGCATTTTGGGGCCAACAATTTTTTGCCTTGAACACTTTAATTCCACCTCGGCTCTGCTTTAGGTGTCAGGTTTTTCTACTGACTGGAAATACAGTAAATTGTGCTTCACAGAATGTTCACTCCAGCACTGAGGAGTGGATAAACCCCAGAAATATTTCGTTACCAACTCCATGAGGAGTGTCTGGCGTGTTCTGCTTTTGCTGCTCCTGCATTTAGAGCTGCTAAGTTGTTTGCTCAGTAAATATGAAACCAGGCTGATCATTATGGAGTTCTGCTATTTCAGTGCAATCCATCCCCATTTCCTCTTTGATTTCTCCTCTTTCTTCAGCAGATTGGTTTTCAGCTGAATGAGTCTGAGTTGTCACTCGGAGTTTCACTGCCACACCTTTGATTCCGGTGATAAAACAGCAAATCCAGCCAGCAGCATCAAGAACTGTCTGTGGAAATGCTGATTTACCTTTGCTCTGAAAAAAACACTGAAATAATGAATCTGTGGCACAGAAGAAATATCCCCGGACTGGATTTTCAAAATATCAAGGCTTGGTTTACAACACAGTCAATGAATTTTCATCTTTAAGTACACGGACGCACAGGATGCCTTTAAAATTAGTTCAATCCCAAACTACTGCTGGCCAAAGTCTAATAAATTATGGGATGCTGTGGTTGTACTTCCCTGGATAAATAAGTATTTATTCAAAGAACTGAGCACTGCAAGCAAAATTCCTGAATCTGCCACTAAAACTATGAACCGAATTTTGGGCGTTCTGTGAAGTTATAAAAATAACAAATTCATCAATACGCCTATTATATGTGATGATCATCTGTTTTAACATGAAAAATAGAATTTACTATTCACCCTCAGTGCATGAGAGTTCCTGGACTATATTTAAGCTTCCACACATCAAACTTTAACAGCAGTGAGACAAAAATGAATTGTGCCGTGGCACAAAGTCACACCTCACGGTCCCTTCGCTGCATTACCCATTCAGTCTAAGGGTAAAATTAATTAAGATGGCATTAGATACACAGCAAATACATGAAAAAAATAAGTGGCCTGAGCAGATTTCATTAAGTTCTAATGTGGTTTAAAATTACTTTAATAGGTAAGTTCATGACACAGCACTTTTACTGCTGCTGAAAGGTCGAGGGGAGAAACAGAGTCAGGAGTCCACAGTTCGAGTTTTGTGGCTTTGGATGTTGATTTTCTTCAGATTTTTATCACACTGGCTATTCCTTCATTTCCCGTGGAAAACACAGGTAGGATTTAATCAGGATTACCCCAGAAAGGGAATACTCACTTAAATAAGGGAATTATTCTGGTTTGCTTGGTTAGCCGAGCTCCTGGCGTGGGAGGATTCCGAGTCAAGGCAACAGCAAACACTGAAAAGAGAGGGAGAGTCCCCAGGATGAATCCTTGTCCCGCACACCCCTAAAAGGGACATTAAAATGTGACACTGCATCCCCTCAAAGGTGCTCAGCACATCAACACCCAGAGCTTTTTCCCAGGAATATCCTCTCTGCCTTGGAATCACAAATCTGCATTTTGACTTTTCCAAGCTAAAAATGAAGTATCAGAGCTACTGAAATTCCCTCTGATGATTCGAGGGCTATTTCCCACAAAAATTTGATTGCTGGGTGTAAGAACCCAAACTGGTGGTGACAGGGACACCAGCACATGCACGTCTCATCTCTTGCCACTGAAATTCATAAAAACCAAGGAGAGAAATGCATTATTAGTTAACAGAGACTCACTGTTTTTAAAATCCTCTTACACTGCTATAAAAAACCCTCCACAAATATTTGCTAACAACAGTCTGCCCCTATGGGATCCTGTGTTTACACAATGTAATGGGTGATCACTGGGGCACATGGTGTGGGGTTTTTCTTTCAGTTTATACTCTACAGCAATAAAACACTGAATGTCCCTTAGTACATGAATTTTCCAAGGAAATCTTTCCTATTCCACAGCATCACTGAACAGCTCTCCCCATTTTCCAGGGTATTATTGCTGTCTCCTTCACTGTGGGGCACAAGCAGGAGAGGAAAAAAAGAACAAAATATCCCCATAAAATAAGATTGCCAAAAAGCCATTTTCTCCTAAATGCGGATCGCCACTCAAGTGTCTCTGGGACTCCAGGATTTACGCAGCCCAAATCTGGCTCCACACAAGCATTAAAAACCGAGTCGCAACCACTTGGAAAAGCTGTAAAGTTTGGGGTTTTTTTGAAGTTTCAAAGCCAGCAGCAGTGAGTCAGAGCTGCAGAGAGGGGGGACAGGGACACAGAGCGCGGCAGGAGCAGCACAAGGGGGAGGCAAACACAAAGCGCCCCAGCACATGTGGGAGCTCAGCCTTTGATGTCAAACAAACTCATGTTTGAGGCTTCTCTCCTCCCTGGCAGTCCCTTGGACTGCCTGGATTTTGGGGGGTTCAAAGCCTGACTAAAGCCGAGCTGACAAGATGTTTGGGGAGGAGGCTGGGATTGTTCCCACCACCCCCAGGAATGGCAGCGTTCCCACTGCCGAGGCTTTGATCAACTTGTTGCCTGAACTTGGAGTGATTTGTCATTGATTTGTCATTCCTTTCCTGCCTGGGGATGCAGGAATCTCGGGGAGAGTGAGTTAGCAGCTTGTCAAAACTGTGACTGATGAACAAAGGAGTCTGAGAAGCGCCTGGGAGAGGCTCTTTTTCCTTGGCAGCTCCGCTGCACTTGGGTGACTCTGGAGGTGTCCTGATCCCTTCCCTTCCTTCCTTTCCCATGCAAAAGGGATAGGGACAGACCTGGATGGAGCAAGGCAGCCCAGGGACACACTCAGGGTTTCATGGATGAAACCTTAACCTAAGCTATACCTGTGATTCCCTTTCCAAAGTTACAAGTGTCCCCAGCAACAAAGAGAATTGACCACGGCACAAAAACACAACTAAATCTACAAAAATGACAGGGAAAGAATCTTGGGAAGCAAAACCAGCAGGACAGCATCCTTGGCTGTGAGAAGAAACTTCTTCTTAAGTAGTTTCCAATGTCATGAAGATGAAGCAGAAGCTGGGAACGGTGGAAAGCTGATAGGGAGGGGTCAGAGAATGAAGCTTTTCACCATCTGCTTTTAAAGAAACTTTGAGGTAGAGCAGCATCTTTCCTGAAGTTCAGAAAGCTCAGCAATGCACAGCATTTAATTCTGCAATCTTAAAATCAAGCATGGAACAGAGCTGCCAAATCTTTCTTTGTCCAAACTTTGCAGAATTTGAGCCGTTTCTCTGTTGTCTCTGCTTCGTATTTCATGTCACAGGATGGATCCTAACAATGGGAAAAATTAACCCAAATAAATTCACTGTGTAGTCACTTACCTGCTATTATGCCAAAAAAGAGGTGGTTTAGTCTGTTCATGAGATGATGAGTCAACTTTCTTTTCAGACAGGAATTGAAGATGCCAAGCACAGCTATTAAACGGAGGCACCATAAATGAGGAAGGTCAGAAGAGGCTCCGTAGGCTTCCAGCGCCTTTTTTATCATCTTATGCCTCTTCAAGAGCCAGGAATTTTTTGGGTTAGTAAAGAAATGGAATGCTTTGTCAACATAGAAAAGAGATAAACAGCACGACAAAGTAATTATATAATTATCAACCTGACAATGATCCCAGGCCGAGGAACGGAACGACAGAGGCAGAGCTCGTTAAACACAGAACTGAAAAAAGTGTAATTAACGCCAATCAAACTCAGGTTTCTAAAGATTAGATCATTGCCCAGCTAATGAGGTTTTTCTTTGTAAGATTAGGGGTTGATTAATGAAAGGTGAAAACATAAGAAACGTTTAGTTTGGATCCTGGGTGGTTCGTTTAAAAAAGTACGGGATGAACACAGCAAAGGATGGGATGAGCTGTGTCCCAAAACTAAAAACTCTGGACAATCTGTTGGGATGGGATTGTCCAGGGTTTGTGCCTGAGAGGGTTTTTGTGGCTCATCACCTCACACAAGGCACTTTCAGCCAACCCTTTGTGCTACCAAGCACAGCGAGAAGGGAATCCATGGGCACAATCCTGACCTGGTGAAAGAGAATTTCTTAAACCCCAATAAATTGATCGATTCCCCATCTCCCCTTCTTTAAGATCCCCACCAGTTTACCTCCAACCCCGTCCCAGTTTGAGGGATGCATCCACATGTTTATCCAGCGTGTTCACCCGACAAAATCTTTCCGTTTGTTTTTTTTTAAATTGTTCATCCCCTGATGCATTCACTGCACTTCATCCTCTCAGGTGTTAAACACTTGTGTGCTTTTTATTCATCAAATGTCGCTCCAGAGCTTCTCTGCACTATTCCCACCCTCCTCTTTTCCCCACAGATCCCATTTTTCCAACCAGTTCCATCAGCATCCTCTCATTTTTCTCCAGAGGGCCAGAGAAAACATCAAATAAGAGCAGTTCTGAGATTGATTCTTCAGAAATTCCGTATTTGAGTCGCAGAGTTCCTTGCAGTGCAAATCAAAACAAACTTAAAAGCCTCCCAGAAACTACAGGGTGAACAAGACTGAAAAATGCATTATTCAGGCCAGCTGAAAGGGATTAGATCCAATTTTTGGACACTGGGATAGAAAAATATACTTAAAACTGAAGCTGTTTTTTAAAACAGAGATTAGAATTGATCACAAGGTTTCAGTGATTATTTAAAGCTGAAAATGTTCTAATCCAGACAGTGTTTTCTAAATGAATAAATTAATTTTAGGCATAAAACTAAAGCCATGGCTGCTGGACTGCGTGATGACAATAACAATTACGTGATACCAACAGGGGTTTTTCATGTCCTTCTGGCAGGTATTTGTGGCTGAAAGTACCACCCGTAGCTCCTGTCTTGATTTCACAACTGTTCAGACAATTCAGCTGGAAATATTTTTGTGTAAAACTCTTTCTTGGAGGAAAAACATTCATTTAAGCCTTCTCTTCTTTTCCCCCTCCCTATTCATCATAGTAAGTTTATCCTGTAAATCCTAATTTTTTTCCCATATCAGAGCCTTTATTTAGAATCATAAAATTATAGAATCATAAAACTATGGAACCATAAACCTATAGAATCATAAAACTGTAGAATCATTAAGCTCAACCTTTAAGACATATTTGTATATATTCATATACATTTGTATATAAACACAAGGCTCCAACAGGGAAGACAAAAGTATTTACCATCAGCTGTAAAAACTGCTATAAAACTCTATGAAAATAATCATAAGAACTTTAGAAATGCCGGATCTGGGATTATATTTTGAAATTAAAATCCTTGAACTTAATTTTTCTTTTTATTCAGAACACAGAAGCTAAAGAGAAGAATACATTTCCTGTTTTGAAGTGCTTACATCAAATAATGCATTAAATGTGTACGGAAAACAGTATTTTCCCTCAGCTGAAGAAATGAGGTCACTAATATTTAAAAATGTGAGTTTTCCCACAGGTTTTTACCCATCATGGCTTAACCCTGAATTTGGGTGGAATTTGCCATCTGTTTCCTCTTGCGTCACACCCTGACTCAAACTTCCGGGGTTTCTTTTGGCAGATGATGCACAAAAACGGGATAAAAATGACAAAAATAAAAAAAATCTGACTCGAGACTGCCAACAACGCCTTTGACTTGTGCTCTCTCTCCCAGGGATAAATCATATTTATAAAATGTGTGTAATGCGAGGGGCCAGCAATTTCTATTCACGTTTTGCTGACTCAGAGAGCTCTGACAGAGCCGCCAGCAGAGGAGAACGTTTCACAACGTTTCAACGGCAACTGGAGAGCAGGGATGATTTGGGAAAAAAATTGACTTTTACATCTTTTTAATCTCTGGAGGAGGTTCTGATGGAGGAGCTGCCTGCGAGCCCTGCTCTGGAGGGCAGGGAGCAGGACAGAGCCGTCACCACGGCCCAGGAGGTGCCAGCAGGGTGGTCCTGAGCATCCCTTCCCTCCCAAAAACCTCAAAGCTCCAATTCCTGCATGGATGAGGCTCCCTGAGCCACCTCCACGGGGCTCTGGCTCGATTCCAGCTCAGAAACGGTCACCACAGCTTCTTTTTTGTTTCTAAGCACCAACATCACTCCCATCCTGAGGACTGCATGGAGCACCAATGCAGCAATCGCCAGCCAAAGCCTAAATTTGGGAGCATAATTAAATAATTCTGTTAATTACAAACGCTGCACAATTATTTTTGTATCTCTGAAATGGCCTTTTATAGATATCTCAACACCTACCCACGGACACAGCCAAAGGTTCCTTCTCCTTTTAGAAAGGCACTCATTAGTATTTAGAAACAGATCCTTTCCACCTTCACTGTTGGCCTTAAAATTGATCAAGGGAGGACACAAAAAAATCTGAATTTTATTTTGAAGTAAAAAGGGCTTAGAAGCTCGTATACAAAAGCTATAAAAATCCCTAATTAAAACCCCAGAGAGCCCAGAGATCTCTAAAAAGCACTTATCTTCTCAGAAGGCAGAGCTTTGTTCTCAGTCTATCTGTGCTCATAAACTGAAAATAGGTGAACACACTTCTGGCTGGATAAATTATTGTCTAATATCCCATGCAACATGCACAGATTCATCTCATTACAAAAGGGTTTTTTTGGTTTTTTGTTTTTTTTTTTTTTTATTTTTAAGAATCATTTCCTGGCTCTCCATAGAGAAATTTTCCATGTTATCTTCTTTAAAAACATAAATATTTCCTGGATGCAAGTGATGCTTCATGGTGGCAAAAGCTATCAATATTTTTTCCATCTGTTTACCACACTTGCTTTGAAAACAAATTAGTTGAAAATTCAATAAATAAAATTACAGGTGAGCAAATCAAAGCAAAAAGAGAACTGTTTTAAACAAAGGAAAAAAATCACAGCCTCCTGTTTTCTGCGGAGATGCAAATCTCCTCCTACATCACAAGGACTTTTTGAACTCCATTTCTGTGGATGCTGGTGGGAAGTCAGCTCATTTCTCCCGTGTATTAAAGAGAATAATTTATTTCTCACAAGAAAAAAAATATGACTGCATATGCAAATACCATTTCCAAATAAACCCGTCCTATTCGAATTCTCGTTTGTGAATGAGGTAAATGTTGTGTAGCATGCAGTCAACAGCTTTTGTATGAGCAAAATGCAGAATAACAGGTTCCAGACAATGATTGCCTCATTCCATTCTGCCTTTTCTAGGATGGCAGCACAATAAAATCAGGTGTTTTTCTCAAATACATTCTTTGCCATTATTTCATTTCCTGGCACATCAGGTTACATCGATTTCCTCATCTCTTTGTTCTTTCAAAATTTTAAAATGAAATTAGCAAATTTATTTCTGCCAAATCCTGCCAGATTCTTTTTCATTCCATTCCTCCAAAGGCCACAGCTACGAAACAAAAAGTGAAAATATGATTTGACTGAGAGGTTTGTGTGGCACTTTTTGTTGGGGTTTGGGAGTTTCATTTTTGCTGGTTAATGTAGAAATGCTGCTTGGCAACTCATCCCCATTCCTGGAGCTTCCCAAGATTCAACCAGACAGGGACCTGAGCTTGGGATGGTCCAAGAAGTGTTCAGGGAGCAGGATGGGGTCGTGGGCTCAGAATTTCCACAATCAGCATTCCCATAACCTGGTTTAGTTTAGACAACTGTAACAAGATTATTACTAAAAACCAAAAAACCTGGATTTCCAGACTTTTATACTGCAAAGGCAAGAATGGTGGGGTTTAGCTGAACACTTCAAATGAAGATTCAATCCTTCCTGAACTCTGAGAGATTTTTCAGTTAAATTTCATCACCAGCACTTTATTTCCAAGCCCACATCCCCCAGCAGCTCTTGGTGCACTGCTGATTTTCTCATTGCCTCAGGCACAGGCTGTCCCATTCCCAACCCCATTCCCAAAGTGGGAAACTGCTCCCTGCAGATGGCAATGGGAGGCCTGGATTACAGGAAATTATTTAGACTAAAAAATTATTATCCAAAAAAATTGCACCAACTCACGTTTTTAATGCTCTGCCTAATTTACTTTCCAAACTGCAGCCTGGCTACATTTATATTTCAGGGCTTAGGGGGGAAAAAAAAAAAAAGAAAAAAAGGTCAAGTTAAGATCTGTGTTTACTGCAGTATTATTTCAGCATTCCCCTTGATAATATCTGCAGGAGCTGTTTGTTCAGAGAGGAGCCAGCACGAATATCCAGGATGAATATCCAGAAGGAATATCCTGCATGAACATCCAGTATGAATATCCAACACGAAATTCCTGCATAAATATGTAGCACGAATATCCAGCATAAATATCAAGAAGGAATAGCCAGTATGAGTATCCAGTGTGAATATCCACAAGGAGCATCCAGCACGAATAAAGCAGTGAAAATGAATTCAGAAGTCCACGGATGGAAAAAAAAATGTTGAACCCAAAAGGCAAACTTGATAAAATGCTGCAAATCCACCCAGTCCTTCAGAAAAGTAATGTTGAAACCAAAAGGCAAACTTGATTAACTGCTGCAAACCCACCCAGTGTAACTCTACAGGAAAGAAACTGTCAGATTTATATACACTAATTAACTAATTATATACACTGATACACTAATTAACTATTGAACTCTAAATTATGGAGGGACCAAACGCTCACTCTGTGAATTTCTCATGTAACACGGACATTTTAAACAATTTATTTTCTCACACGACACTAAAAGCGAAGTTTTCCACAATAAATGTATGAAAGTTCATTTTCAGCTCCTGTTGCCAGCTGGGTAAGAGTTCTCTTCCCAAAGCCCTTCGGTAAATCCTCGCCTTTGCCACCACAGGAGGCTGCACCATTTGCATCCCTCGAGAAGTGAGACAGCCACCAGGATTATTAATGGCTTTCCCCTCAGCCAAATTTACAAATTGTCACAGAACTTACACTTATTTTGCATGAAACTCCGAGTAAGTGAGCCGTGCGCTTTTTAAGATGCTCCAAATCCAATTTTACACTTGTCTTAATCACTGCAGATCGGCTCAGCTCACGTTGGAGCTGCCATCTGCTCAGCCATTTATCAAATTCCCACCCAGAAACTCCTCTTGCTGCTGCTGCACAGGCACAGGGGGTCCTGTGTGCGAGGAATTCACACCTGACCCCCCCAGGACGGGATCTTTATCCCCAAATCCAAATCCTGGGAGGTCTAAAAAATCCCAGGCGGTGGTGACACCCCCAGCGTGGCTCCACAAAGGATGGGGACAAACAACGGCGACAGTGAGGTTGTATCATCTCCTCTAAAGGCAAAACAATCCCTAAAAAACACCCAAATGCCCTTTAATCCCATTTTTCCTAATTAAAAAAAAAAAAAAAATTAAAAATATTTTTCTTTTAAAATTCAGATTAATCCTGGTTTTTTCACCTCTCACAAGGCATCCAGCAACCCAAGGCCAGGGGTTGACGTGACTGGCATGAAAATCCAGATGAAGTTGCCTCCTCTGCAAGTGGTGGAAATTCACACTGGATTTAAAGAAGCGATGGGAATGAACATCTGGCCAGATGTTCAGGGCAGAAAAAAACCGCACCAGGCAAGCATTTCTGCCAAATCATCCAAAATGTGGATATCTATAAATGCCTGGTTTCTAAGATTGGGAAAATTCTTATCAGAATTGAAAAGGTGGGAGATCACAACTCTATTGCTCAGGCAAAAATTATTGAAAAATCATTTTTTAAAAATTATAAATAATGCATTACTGCTGAAATGAACTTCTTTACACACTTAAAGTATTTATGTAGTAAACAAAAACAAAAACAATAAAAACCCCCGCAAAGTAAGAGCGTATTTTATCTTCTGGATCTGCTTTGCTACCAGATACTGAGACAGAAGATTCATTAATCTTTTCAGAAAGTCAAGCATTGCCTTTGAGATAAATCCACTCCCTTTCCTTGCCTGGTTTAGGATTAGGAAATGGGTTTGCTTCCATTGCACAAGTTTGAAACAACGAAACAGAAAAATTAATGTTCATTTTAAACAGATTTAGGTCCAAATTAGGCACTGAGCAGTAAAATTAAGAAGGAAAACAGTTTTTTTGATTAAGTGTCAGCATAAAGTAACAGCTTTGTGTACATTTGGCCTGTATTTTAAATTTAGAAATGATTTTACCATGGTTAGCTGCCCTTGTGGGGACACATCTCTACATCTAGGCTAATTCTGTTTCCTAAAATAATATTATGATTAAGCTTTCATTCTTCTCTTTGTCCATCCAAAGTCTTTGGATTCTAGGTATCAAATTAAAATGCTTGACTGAAATGGGATGCCAGCTAAAAATGACCGATTTATGCCTGTGTTAATATTTAGCAGGGTTACACTCACCTCACCCCTGCTACTGTAGGACTGATTTATTTTACATTCCCCATTTTCCTGCTCCCTCCTGACTCCTCAGGCTTTTTCCTGAGCTATTTTCAGAGGTTTAAAAGCTGGGAAGTGAGAGGACAAAAACGCAGCAATGATTTGGAGATGCTCATGTCATTAACCGGACATTGGCAGAGCAATTCAAATAATTCTACCTTAGAGAAGGCCAAAGCTAAAAATACAAATGCCCAGCTCTGAAGGGCATTGCTGGCTTCAATTGTCCCCCCCAAAAATTAGAAAATAGCCACAAGATGAGAAATCCACTAAGGATTGCACGGAGCTTCATGACCAAACCTTTATTATTTGCTTGTTGACTAAAGTGCTAAAGGATCTGTCTGATAAACTGCAGAATATATTGAAATAAGGACATTTAACAAAAAGAAGAATATGCAGAAGATGAGAAGATACCCTTAGGTCAGTCAGGGAACCCAAAAACAGAATTTGTACCCGAGTTTTTGGAACTGGGCAGGACCAGCAGGGAACGTTCCCATTTGATTATTCCACTTAAATATTTTGCACCTGTAGAAATCGTTATGAACACCCCTAAATGGGTTTTCTCTGTGTAAACTCATAACTAAAGAATTTAAAATACCTTTTAAAGAAGCAACAAGCTCAGAATGTTGTGACACACCTTCGTGCTGGGCTTCTTTTTAATAGTGAATTGGTATTTTTGTTTCAAAATTCTGGTGTTAACACGTTAAAAATCTTTACAGGGAAGGAAGGAAGTGGAACTGATCTTTTCAGAACGGATTTTCCAGAAGGTAAAATCAGTAGAGCTGCCTGTACTTATTAATTTAATAATTGGATGTGAACCATAAAGACATGAGAAGTGAGGACAAATAAAATCCCCCTTAGTTCTTACAAAACGTTTAAAAAAAAAAAAAAGATAATTAATGGGACATCTGATATGGACACGAGCTATTGGGCATAATAAATTGAATTAGTAAAAATTCAAGCTNATTTAATAATTGGGTGTGAACCATAAAGGCATGAGAAGTGAGGACAAAGCAAATCCCCCTTAGTTCTTACAAAAGGCTTAAAAAAAAAAAAAGATAATTAATGGGACATCTGATATGGACACGAGCTATTGGGCATAATAAATTGAATTAGTAAAAATTCAAGCTGTAACATATTGTCACAGCTCAGAAACCCCTGTCCAGATGATTTTCCATCCAGTACCGAACTCAAAGCCAGAGATTCTCTCTCCGAGGAACCCCATTAATGCCCTGCTGAAACAAATCTGAATTTAATTCCGACTCTGTGGGTAACAACTCTGGTTGCTTCCCTCTTTTACTGCCACGCCATAAAACCCCAGGAATTAGATTTAGGAGCAGCCACCTGCTTTCTCAACAGACTGCCAACACCTGATACTTTTTTATTATCCTTTTTTGAGGCTTATTATGGCTGCAGACAGAATTTCCTGAAACTTTGGGGCTTAGGTGAAAGGCAGTGAATGATAGCAGGTAAAACTCAACATATATTCTTCTCCGGCCATGTGATAATTTTTGATTTCCTCCCCCCAAAAAAACACTTTGCTGTTCATCAATCCTGTATTATTTAGTCAGTGAAGACCAAAAGTGCTACAAATATAGGATGCCCCAAATTTTAAGTGTGATTAAAATGTGAGGGAGCAACATAGACCAGACCCTGAGGATTTGCTTTCCTTTTCCCTTATTCCATGGTCATCAATCCCTCCCTTCCTCTGCTGCTGTTTCATTTCCACCCACACTGCCCTCAAGATAGATCTGAAGAAGCAGGTGGAAGTCATTCCAGATGTAATATTGTTAAAGAAAACCAGATAAACAATGCTGGAATTAGCCCCAGAAGGGGAATTTTAGCAGGAAAGCAAGTTGCTAAATGAAAATTCGAAGTCAATACCCAAAATCAAGTCGCTTTAGTACTCCACCTTTACTCACTGGTTAATTCAATTTTCTTTGGGCACTTCCATGAATCTGAAACACTTCTGCTATGCCAAACCCTTAATTGCTAACAAAAAATAATAATAATCATGTCTGCAAGCAGGAAAGTTGATTATATTAAGATCAGAGACATATTCAGATGGAATAACAAAGCATCAAAATGTTTGCTCTGATTATCCAAGAGTCTCTGCCCACACTGCAGCTCAGGGCTTTAAAGCAGAATTTCCAAGACTTTTGGTGACTTTCTCCCTGCAATGCTATAAAAGAAAACGCTGAAGCTTTTCAGGATAAATCAGAGTTAAATTAACAGTAAACAGAGGTCCATCACAAATACGACGTCTTAAACATGGAAGAGATTTTGAAGCACTGAAAGGGCATCACCACAGGAATATGAAAGGCAAAAGATTTTTAAAAATAATCATGCTTCATTTTGCAGCCAGGACTGAGTGAACCCTGCCTTAACCTCTCTTCCCAATCCCATTCTATCAGCTTTGTCCCAGAAAAGAATGTGTCAAAGTTCCGAGAGTGGAGAGCGACGGATGCGCTACGGAAAAGGAATGAAAACAAAATAAAATAAAGCGTGATAAGATAAAAATGAGCCACTGAATTTCACAGAATCACAGAATGGTTTGCTCTGGACGGGGACCTAAAATATCATCTAATTCCAACCCCCACATGGTGATTTTAGGGATTAAAGTCCTCTCCCTCCAAAAAGGCAAAAAAGGCAGCAGCGGCACAGCCAAGCTGGGTTTGGGATCTGTCACTGCAGAGCTCGTTCTGCTGAGCAGAGCTGCTCCTGGCCCCGTTCCTCAGATCCATTAATCCCCAAGAATCCCCAACACCCAGCTCAGCCCAGGAACTCACAAAATTTATCCCAAATCTCTGGCTGCTGCCAGGGAGCCCCCAGATCCTCCTCTCCTCCCGACAGCGCGGTCAAACATTTGCTTCGTGCCTGACCTGCCTCACCCCGACCTCTCCCTGCCCAGCTCGCTCCTCTGGGGGTTATGAGGCACAAATCCTCATGAACTGTTCGAGCAAATCCATGAAAATGTAAAAAATGCAATTCCACCCGCTCCTATTTCATTTATCACCGCATTGTCCTCACCTCAGAGGTGTCGGACTGACCACAGCTTCACCCACATTCCAACATCTGAATTACAGATTTTGTTCCTCAGAGTCAACAGGACTGGGACAGGAGTTTATAAATCAGAGAGCCCATTTCTGGCGAATCCCCACAGCATTCAAACTCAGTGCAGCTCAGTGGATTTTCATTTCAGGGAACATTTTATTCCCTTATTATTTTGGAAAGATACAACTGGAGGAAGAGGAACGTCCACACCAACCTTGCAGTCTAACAGCACAGATTGCTCTACTCCTTCACCCCTAATTTCGATTATTTGCTGATTTTGTCAGACTGCCTGAAGGCTTCTACACCAACTTTTTTTAGTGGAGATAAAGCTACTTTCCTATTCAACCATTCACTCCATGACCAGTTTTTTCCCTTCTTTTAAATGAACAGCCTGTACTAAAAAGAGGCTATAAAATGTTGACGACAAAACAGCAAACAAATGGTTTGGCTTGGCTGTGAAACTCTTGCAACCCTTTCTACTCAAATAAAAAGCTGTGATTCTACCATGGCTACCTCCACTGTGATTTCTACTGAATTAAAATCTGGCTCAGGATTGCAAATCCTATTTGCAGGCAGGCAGAATTCATGCAAACAAAACTGAAATGATAATTGAGAGAGAGTTCTCGAATAAATGCTGGATTTGTCTTAGACAACACCCCTCTGTCACTGCCATTCTGCTTGTCCAAGGGGAGGATTATTTCCTGAACACGTAGATTGTGCTGAATGTGGGCGCATGAACAGAGAATCAATCCCTCACCAGGAATTGTTCCCCTTCATTATGAGCCTATGCAGAGTCAAAATTTCATTCTAAACACATTCCTTACTAAAGCACGGATTGTTTGCACGAGGCACGCAAAATTATTGGCAGAGAGCAGGAATGTGAAAAACGCCAATCACTTGTTTAAAAATTTCAAAAGTTTAATAGTAATAAAATAATTTTAAAAACAGTAATAAAATTTAGGACAATAAAAGACAATAAAAAACAAAGAATTATAGACGCCTGGATGCTCCTGGAAGCTAATCCTTCCATGAGAGCGTGCTTGCGAACAGAGGTTGTACCCTTAAAAGCAGTAACCTGT
>VYZR01104910.1:0-14433 GCA_013400675.1 Oxylabes madagascariensis
ACTTCCTGAAAGGTAGCTGTAGCAAGGAGGGTGTTGGTCTCTTCTTCCATGTGACAAGCAATAGAACAGGAGGAATTAGTTTCAAGTTGTACCAGGGGAGGTTTAGCTTGGATATTGGGAAAAATCTCTTCACTGAAAGGGTAGCCATGCATTGGAACAGGCTGCCCAGGGAAATGGTGGCATCACCACCCCTACTTGGGTAGATAGTTTGGTAGTAAACATGGCCGTGCTGGGCTAACATGTAGACTCAATGATCTTAGAAGTCATTTACAACCTTAGTAATTCTATGATTCTGTTTCTGGTCCAAAATTACAGTTGCTGAACTTTAGCTCTTGTTACTAAGTTTTTGTGTAGGCAGACTGAAAAGTTGCAAGATTCTTCCACCCGGTGTAACTTCCCCTCTTTATGCAATCAATATTTGCTATCTTAGTTCATACAATCACCTCTCCTACCTCAAACAACAGACTCCCCCTCCCTACATATCCTAAACACTGACAAAAGAGGTTTCCTGTTCCACCTACCTTTCAGCATTGCCATACAGCATTAACCAGATATAACTCTGAAAGCTCAAAAAAGTACAGCTTCTTATGAAACAGAAACCCCCAGATTTTACTCCTTCTTCTCTCACATGAAATTCTGCTGATTTTCTCAAGAAAGGATTCAAATCGCATTTAGAAAAACATTTCCTTGCCTATGGCTAAGCCTGTTTTTATGGTTTATCAATCATAACAGGAAAAGACCCAGACATTAGGTTCTGCTGTTTCCCTGTTTATGGGAGGCTATTGCTTTGCTGATAAGACACAGCCTTTGCCAGGCACTTACCCATCAAAAACTCCAGCCAGAATTGGTCTGTCTCTGGCCTGTAGGGTCGGTTGAAGTCAATCTGGATTTGGAAAGCCTGTCCCCGACGCACTATCAGCTTGGGGTTGTAGTACTTGTCAGTGTGGTGCTCCTGCTTGTTGATCTCCTGAGGCTCCTTGAACATATAAATATCCACAACACGCAGGTAATCTGCGGAGACATGTAAATGAGCAGGGGAGGAAGGAGTCAGTATGCTGAAATGTCAAAATTGGTATCAACATCATTATAGGCCCTGTCCTCTCCTCCTCCAGGGAAGGAACACCATGCAACAGGATCATGCTGGATCTGTCTGGGGCTTACATGCTCCTGGCTGAGAAGAGATTTATGGGCAGACACCTCTCTGCCCACCTGCCATTTTCACAGAGGCTAAAAGGCTTCTAGTGCATGGTGAGAGCAGCCACAGAAAGAGCAGGCTGCCAGGTGTTGGAAGCTGAAGGACCCCAAGGAGAGTCTGGACCCATCTTCGGCCCAGCCGAAGCCACTGGCATTGGCTTTCCGCAAGTCTGGGCCTTGCTGCCACAAGTTTACCAGAGCAGTCAGTGGGACTTTGATGGCTGGGGCTTTGTGTCTCCCTTCTTGCAGTCTCCCATTTGTAAAATGCAAATTCACAGGGGCTTTGTGACACTTAAATGCCTTGTTTGCAAAACGCTACCAGTACTGAGAGCTGAGAGACAGTTAATGATCTTGCATTCAGCTGAGAGCTTTTATTGCCTGTATTAGATAAGGTTTGGGTGTACTGCATGTGTCTTGTCTCAGCTTCTCAATACACCTCCACTGCTATTAGTGTCTTCTTATGAAAACTAAATATAACATTACAGCATATAATTACAGCATAGAGTTACAGGCAGCAGCAGTAGGTATCTATAACATGCACAGACAAAGCTTTGCCGCCTTCAAATTCAGGCTGTCTAAAGGGTAATAGCAAACTAGAAGTTCAGCAAATGACCAGTGTGGGGTGGCACTGGGATAGCCACAGGCACTTGCAGTCACCATAAGCTACATGACTGTACCACACCATGAATCTGCACAGTGGGAGCCTTCTCACACTATGAAAAACCACGTGAAAATGAAACTGGACCTTGTTCTTTTGCCTACATGCTTAGGCACATAATCATGAAACCTCTGCCAGGAGGAGCAGGACCATTACTACTCACCACCAGGAGAGAGACAGCAGAGTAAAGCTAGATTTGCAGCTCTCAGCTTGTCTTTCCAGGTGCCGACAGTTAGAAACAAGCTAATTCCTGCATATTATACTTAAAATGACAGAGCCAAACTCATGCCTGGCAAAAAGAGTGCACATTTACAGCAGCTGGTGGAGCTGTGTTGTACTTGTGATGGTGGCTAATTTGGCCTTCTACTAAGCACACTGTGGGTAAGAATGATGTGCTCAGTAAATGAGTCGGACATTCAAGTCACTGAGGGCTGAATGTGGCCCCTTTCACAGAAGCTCAGCACAATTGTTTAATTTGTCAGTTCTGAACAAGCAGCAGAGAGAGCCCTGCAGGCAGCACCTTCTCTGGATGGGAAGCATGGTCAGCATGATCCTTCTCCTGCTCCAGCCTGGTTTCTGGACAACAGCTAATGGGAGGCAGGGGAGTAATGGCAACGGGAGTAGGTCCTACTCCTGCTTGCATCATCCCTCAGATCCTTATCTGTGTCCTTTAGGATCACAAGGAAAGGAATATGCCTGAGGACACAGCATGATAAGGAACCTTTCATGGAAAAGCCCTGCATAACTGAAGCCAAAACCATCTGCCTCCTGCTAACCCTAATCTGCAAAAAGGCTAGAATACTCTGTTCAATCCTGAGTCAGGCCTAAAGTCCCATGACAACATTATTGTTATTCTCTGCTCAATTCACCAGGCCTCCGGAATAACTTCTGTAAAAACCCACTGACTTATCACTGGCTGAAGTTACAGATGTCTCTATGAAACATTTTGCTCAGAAATCATTCTCATTTCCCCTCTGTGAAGTAGGGCATGTCTTCAACTCTCTCCTCACAAAACTTACCAATGCTCTCTCAAAAATGCTGACAAAATTCACAATTGAATTACACAAGGCAGGAATTTTCTGTACAGGGAAAAAGCAGGGACAGGGGAGAATTTCTCCCCTTATATCTTTCTAACCCATCTGGGCCAAAAGCACTACATGTAAAAGCTGTGTATTTTGGGGTTCTGTGAGGAGTGAAGCTATCAATAAGAAACTGGCTCAGCTTCTCCCTCATTCCAAGGAGGCGTAAAAACAGAGCTGAGGGCTTGTTTTATTTTCATCTCCTGTTTTGCAATAAAAGGCAATAATGACCCCATCCTTACTCTACATGTTAGCCCCTTCAAGGAGCTGCAAAGCTAAGCCACCCTGGGCTTTAGGTTCAGCATTTGCTTCATTTTATCACAGGACTTTACATGGCTCCTGTCAGAACATAGCCATACACATCTGCAAAAAACACATTTCATTTTTGGTCTCAGTATTAAAATGCAAGTTAAGATTGCCAGATGAAGATAACCCATGGCTGAGCCTGTGCTAATTACAGTAACGGTAATTACAAAGAGCAAAACGTGCAGGGTAACGGGATGTGCTAAGACCAGCACCAGGGTGTGATCCAAAGGAAAGCTCCAGGCGATGCTCATCTGTGAGGGGCAGGTGGCCAGTCGAGACCTCCTTTGAAGTCAGGTCCACTTGAGGGTTTGCCTGTAGCCTGGTCTGGTGCTCAGAGCAAGCAGGTTTGCTGCACAAGAGACAACAGCGTGACTCCTTCTTAAAGCTTGTGTAATGTTAAGCTTGCAGGGAAATAAATGAGCACTACGTTGAGCAGTTTTTCAATAAAAGGAGTAGCCTTCAGCCATCAGGTTTCCTCAGACAACCAGAGAGGAAGGGCTTTGAATTACTACAGAAAATAGCGTGGATTTCCAAAGGAAGCGCCCATCACTCCGCTAGCAGGGGAAGCACAAATGCCTGGCGAGTCACCGGCCTCTGCAAAGGAGAAAGGGACGACAGGGCTGCGTCCTCCCACTCACGACGCACTGTGGTGGGATGAGCTGGCCAGGGCGAGCCGGGGGGAGGACACGGCGCAGGGATGTTCCCGGGGACACAGGCTCCTTGCTGTTCCGTCCCCCTCATGAGCATCTCCTCCCGGCGGCAAGCGGGCTCCAGCAGCCGGCAGCCCCTGGCCGGGCTGGGGACGCTGCCGGCCCGGCAGCCGCCGCGCTCGCCCCGGCTGTGATTCAGCCGAGCAGAAGTGGGTGTCAGCAGAGAGCTAGGCAAGCACAGGGTCTTACCTCATCCCAGAGTAGTAGCTAAAATAGGTCAAATGAATCACACCCTAAAAATGCCTGTTTCTCTCTGTTGGCTGTCAAGGGAAACGAGGGTGACTAGCTCAGCTGTGGACTCCTACACTGCACAGATCAAGGGCAGAATTCAGTTAAATTTAGGCATCTATGATGTGAACCTGGTATGTAACTTCTTATTATGGCCAGTGGATGGCTGGTTGCTGCAGTCAGTGAAGCTGAGAGAAGGGTACAGATCACCATGGAACTAACATCCAGTGACTCTCCGGACAACCTGTGCCATCACCTCCACTCACTGGATGGCTCTGTGTTGACTACAATCTGACACAAGTGAAGACACAGGTGTTTAGGTGTTTATATCAGGTGTCCAAAGGCTAGCAAACACCTCTGTTGTAACAGCAGAGATAAAAGCATTTGCATGCTTTTATTCAGTGTGTTATGGCAACGAAATCTGAGAACCGCTACAGAAAAATCTGGGCAGCCCAGAAGTGTAGGGGTGTGCAGGAGAAAGGGAAGGTGTCACAAGCAGCTCTCTGCCACAATGTTCTCACAGCTCTAGAGCCTCATCGCACTGTGCTGCTCCTGCTCTGCCCATGGACAATCATTTCATCCCCCAAGCACAACACTTGAGAGTGCTCTGGGGCAAGCTCAGCTCCTGAATGTCAGGTCGAGCTCCATGGGGCAATAAACCTTCAACGTGGTCTGACAGGTGATTTAAGCACCCTACCCCAAGCAGTATGTCCAGGGACCACGCTTGTATCAGCTGGTACCACCGGCTTAGATCACAGCTGATGTGCACCAAAACAGGGATGCTACTACAGTCTCTTCAGGGACCCTTCAGGTGACCCTTCAGATCACCCCTTGCATATTTTTGCTACAAGCATTGGAGAGAATTGCACGGTAGAGCCGATCCAGCTGTACAAAAAGAGGGGGTTTTGCCCAGATTTATTTTTCAGCCATATCAGTCCCATAGCCAGGTTTACCCAATGGCCACACGAACTCTTGCTTTGGACAAGGGATGGTTTTTCTCAACAACAGCATCACCTTAAGGACATATTGGGCTCCTGCCTCAACTCACTTGACCCGACATTCCTAAGTTTCCACTGCATTTCTGAAAAGCAGGAGGCTGCCGCCTACAAGCACCACACTTCATTCAGAGCCTGATGTGAAGCACATCAAAAAGCAACCGGAATCTTTCTCCTGGTACTGGTGGGCTTTAGCTACCGGCCGCATTCCTTCTAAGGTATCCCAGAGTTACACATCGCCAGTTTCTGTGAGCATGTTGGGTTTGAAACAGTGTCTATCTGGGACCCGTACTGCATTACATTTGACAATTTAAACACATACACTTGCCCCAGAGCTACAGGGTTGTCAGAATAGGTTCAAGCAAGATTTCTGCAGTCTTAACATGCCAGTTGGCTTGCTCAGGCATTTTTTTTAAAAATAAATGCTTCTAAAAGAAATGTGTGTGTATTAAGAAGGGGGTGGGGTGGGGTGTGTGGGGAAGGGAGTGTGGTTAAGGCACATGATTAGGATTACAGAAATAATGCTTTGCAACTTGTCACTTAAAATCCCTTTGCCTGTTCCCCAATGTGTGAAATTCAGTAATTAATTCTTGTCCACATTTATTAAGCACTCCTTCAACTCTGGATGAAAAGTCCCCTATGAGCATTACATCCCCTAAGTAGTATTACATCCAGCTACTCTGAGCTGCTGCGTTCAACAAGTTCTGCTGTTCCATTAAAACAGGCAAAAAATAAAACATAATTTCATTAATGAGTCATTCAGAAGTTAATCCTGTTTTCTTTTAAACCAGATCTTACATATTTTTTATTTCTGGTTGACTCCAAAGAGCTGACACTGGGAACATACTTTGATTTGTCTATTCTCTACCTTGATACTGTTTTGTTTCCCCAGCCAAATGATAGAAACATTTTTCACAGGAGAGTAAATAATGATATGGGTATTCCCTTTAATCTCATGGGGTTTTTTGTGAGTGAGCTGAACATATATAGCAAAAGTTTTCCCTGCCAGACAACATTTTGCAGCAGTTTCACATGCAGTTTAAGGCCATATAAATGAGACGGGCCATTAAGAGAACAGAGTCCTTCTGGCCCTTCACTCCAATGCTGCAACAGCCATGCCTGAAGCCAGTAGGTTCTTAAAGTGACTCTGTGACTGTGATCAAGCTGGAAAAAATCATTCTTGCCTTGTTATAACCAGTCCCCAATTCAAGCTGATAACTGGTCCCTCAGCTTCTTTACTCCTCACTTGCCCTACCCATAACCCATGCTAACGCTTCCATACATGAAGGTTGTTTCAGTAAGTTTTCCCATGAGCAGCAAGAAAAACTGCCTGAATTGGAAAGATGTAAGGAAAAAGTGGTTTGGATTTAGTACACAGACCTGTGCTAAGAGCATGGCAGATGTAAAAACAGATTTACGGCTTAACTGTACACTGTACCTCTAGGATTAAATCCTCTAGGTATCGGTCCAAAAGCTTCCATCTCAGGAACCTCATTTTCTTCATCATTGGAGTAGTTTGGTGGGATGGCTCTTCTACCATTCAAAGGAAGTTTATTCTCCTCGCTGGTCCTCGTTGTTTCAGACATCCTGTACTAAAAAAGTTGTAATAGCATGAAAGAAAGAGTGCAAGGAAAAAAGTAAACATGAGCTAGAGCCACGTGCAAGATGGGAGAAGTCAAAAGCAATGTGGGGTGCCAGTGAGCTACACATTTTTAGACTGACATAAATAAAACCTGAGAGGCAGAAAACATCAGTCTAATGATAAGTATAACTCTCTAAGGATTGGAAGGCATTTTGTGTTCATCAGAACACATGAATAAGAGAAGAAGGAGGAGGTGGGAGAAGGAGAGAAGGAAGTCTAACACAGAAGTATTTGCCTAGGAGAAGCAGGGCACTAAAAATGTTAGGAAGTTTCAGGTAAAAGAACTGGAAAATCTTTCAGTCTCTCATCCTCCATAAAAGCATTTTTGAATCCAAAATAGTAAATTATATTTTCAGAAAGTGCATCACACACTACCTCTTCCTAATAAAAATGACATTATAAGTCATACTGCAATCAAGCCAAATATTACAGCCTACAACAGTCTGTGGATGATAAGTGGAGAATTGTATTTTTGTCCCTATGCACACAAACACCCAATATCTGCAGGGCTAACTCCTGCACCCAGACAATCCACTTTTGAGAAAAAGAGGGGGAGGGGGGAAGCGAGAGCGGGGTGAAGGGGAAAAAAGGAAAAGAAAAAAGCACTTATCCACTTATTTCTCTCCCACTAACGTCCTTAAGGGAAATCTTAGATGTAGGCTGATCAGAGACTTCTTTTTGAGCGACTCAAAACTGCTTTCACATCTATTTCAGTGTAAGCATGTAGCGATGAAAAAGCCATGCAACCCTTCTAAGAAAATATTAATGACTGAGAAGAAAACTTCTTCCCAAAGCCCCTGAAAACATCAATTTAAAATGTAGCAATTATTTAATAGAAGTAAGCTCTAAAAGGAAGTTTTTTAGTTATCAATGGTACCTTCTTTTCAGATAGTCTTTTTTTTTTTTCTTCTCCCTTGCAGAATTTCTGCAGTGCAATAGAAGCAGGGAAAAAGTCAGGGGCTTTTAAGTAACCTCTGTATACCCTCCTCCTTCCTGTTGCAATAGGACAATGCTGAAAGGGTTGCCAAGCCCTCCCCACGCCACCTTGGAGGATCTGGCACCACAGCTGGCATGTCTTTTCTTCCTCCTTCCCCTCCCTTTCTTACCCCAACTCTGCTCACCAGGAGCATTTCAGGGTGTTTGTGCTAAGGAAACAACTTGGACATTGACGTTTCAGTTCTTTTTGAGACAAAGTAGGAGTGCTTATGGCTCAAGAGCATATGAAATGGGAAACTGAAGGGGATTTTCTGAGGCACATAGCCCAAGAAGCAGTGCTTACCGTGTCACCACTCTTTGATGGTGTCTCTGCCTCAGGGAGCCTGCAATGCAGATGCAGGTGTTGGTTTTCAGGAGTCCTCCCAGGCAGACACAGTGATGGTTCCCCTGCTTGGTCCTCACAGCTGTCCTTTCAGAGGACTGCAGGACACATGAACATGGAGAGCTCATTGGCAGCCCAGCTTTTTCTAGAGACCTTGTGCTATCCAGGACAATGAAGGTATTTTGCACCACACAGCTATATTTGGGTCAAATGACCTTCAGCTCTTGCCCATGATAAAATGTGCATCACCTGACAGGTCAGGGGCTGCACCTTGTGGGAGCTTTTTAGCTTCATGTCAACTTTCTTCAGTTTCATCGAGCTCTAAGGTAACTGGAGACTGTGACACCTCCTCTGTCAGACATAACTCCATAGGCCAGTGGAGCTACATGGAGAAAAAGCAATGGACAGGGGAGAATTCAGGCCTATGTTCTGCCAGCTGTTTGGCAGCAGAGGTAGAAACCACCTACTGAGAACATGCGTGGGCAGTGGAGAGCCCCTCTTACACACATGGCACCCACCAAGGGCACGCACTTGCCTCTGCTGCAGGGCAGATGAAGCAACATGGAGACACAGTAAAGACAACTCTACTGTCTTTCAGGCAGCTATGACTTCCAGTCCCATAGCACCAGAGAAGCCTCAAACCTCCACTGGCTAAACACCACTGAAATCAATCCAGGGGACAGAAAAAGAGAGAATCGGGTCACATACCAGTAATAGGAAGCAGCAAGTAAATCATCTGAAGACAGGACCCCTATCCTACCTCCCTGGGGATTTCCCAGCCACAGCAAGGTAGCTCCATAGAGGTCAGGACACATGCAGAGTGTGGGTCAGAGATCTGAGCTGGGCATCTGGGAGCAGCATGGCTGCACCAGCATGGCATTGTAGGTGGGATAAGGAGCTTGCTAGGGCTGATTGCCAAGGCACAGCACTGGGGCTGCCACAGTTTTGGGGGCAGCCTCGTTACGTGCACACAAGTGTTGCACTATGCTTCCTCACAGCTGAAGGATATGAGAAGACTGCTGAACGCTGTTCAGCTTGTAGCACAGAAAACCCCCTGGCTGGAGGACTCCCCTTCTCCTGTCCTGCTCCCCCAAGAGTGCAAGCAACCTGAGGGGACAGATCTGATCCTGAGCTGCAATTGCCATTGACTCACTTTTACACAGATGGGGCCTGTGGTAACCATCTGGAGGGGGAGCAGCACCCCTGGCATGTGGGGACACAATGAGCTTTCTGGGGGAGGAGGCTGGTTGCCAATTTTATTTTTTCTTTTTTTTCCTTTTTTTTTCCCCCTTGCATCCACATTTCTATGTGGCGTGTTGTGCTTTGTGCCTCTCTCTCCCACTTCTAGCCAGCAGTTCAGTTCCCAAAATTGCAGCTGCTGCGGCG
This sequence comes from Oxylabes madagascariensis, assembly GCA_013400675.1. NCBI lineage: Eukaryota > Metazoa > Chordata > Aves > Passeriformes > Timaliidae > Oxylabes > Oxylabes madagascariensis. The sequence continues at coordinate 9,517 of VYZR01104910.1, forward strand.
ATGTTACAAAAACTGATATAAATATTGCCTCGGTGCCATGCCTGCTGGAGGCCTGCAACACAAACAAGAAACACCGTCTCCCAAGGAAGTCATGTGCTTCCCCAAGTGGCTGCGGTGCTGTCAGAGCCAGGAGGAAAACTTTCCGTCAGAGCGAGGGCTGGAGCGAGCGGATGCAGCAGAACAGATCCCACTCCAGCCATCGCGCCTGAACAGGCAGCGGCTGCAGATGTCTCCCCGCACCCAGGCACGTCACCCTGGGGCTTTCGGCAGGAGCCACCGACCATGCAGAAAGTGGGGAAGCCAAAATTTTTGGTGGCAGCAGCAGGAGTGGGACTTTGCATCCAGGGAGAGTAATGTTTTGCAGGCTGTGATTTATTTATTTCGTAGGGAGAGATGTAAATTCGTGCTTATGACAGCTCCAGATGGCAGGTATTTTCTCATTACCTTGACTTCTTAGCATTTGCTATCCCTTGCCGATTAGACTGCACTGGCCTTAATTTAACTTCCGTGGTTCCAAATTACTGACGTCAGGGCTGATGCAGGAGGGGGTATGGAAAACACAAAACCCTGATTTTCCTGTAGGGCGTTATGTTTAATGAATGATGCACTGGGATGACCGGTGGATGAGTGCTCTCCTCTGCACAGCACCCTGTGGGGAACTGTGAGCCCATATCCATTCTCTCAGAGCAGCCTTCAGATGCTCATGGCCTTTGCCAAAGACCTTTGCAGACACAGGCACCCTTCCCACAGCAATAGACTTTGGATGATGGACAGCCCTTCCTCCCTAACCCCACAGAAAAGCCCTTAAATGGCTGCAAAGCTTGCACCCTAAAGGGTTATCTAAAATGTACTTTCCTGTTGTTGCCAGAGCCAGAGTTGTTCTGTTCCAAGTCCTCCCTTGCCAGACAAGAGTTTGTGGGGGAAAAAACACACAAGTCAGTAAAGCTTTACAGCCAGAGGAGAAGGTATGCCAAGATCTGTCACAGGCAAACTGATCAACCAGGTGCTCACATAAATGGGTTGCTGTGCTGTCTGCCAGTGACTAGATGGGAGGGATGTTTTGCCTGCTGTAGCTACACCAGGCACTCCTCGGGAGCAGCTGAGCATTGTAAAGCTCTCCAACAGGGTGGTTTCATTTCCTCTTCTTTTTGTAAAATATCACCTCAGTGCCATTTGCAGCGTAGATGGATGTATGGATGCACTGGAATATTATGCTACAGCGTGTGCACAAGAGTACCTGCCAGGACATCATCCTCAAGAAATCAGACTCTCTTAGCTCTGGCCTTCTATACATAATAACACAACTGTGCCTCTCTCTCGTCATCTCACAGCTTCGTTTAGGAACCTGTACTCTTTCTTAGATGATCAAGTCTTGTCTTCCCCCTTCCTCTGCATCAGTACTTGTCTCCCAGGAATTCATGTTCCTCTTCCTGTGATGCTCCGCCTCACCAAGGCTGCAGGCTGAGTAGAGCAGGTCCTAGAAGAAAAAAACCAAATTAATAAAAATGTTATTTTTAAACAGAAGGAAATTTCAGAAATCTTCATTTGGTGTTTTTGTTTGCATATTTTGCTTTGGATTTTTTTAAAAAACAAAGCCAGTTAATATATCTATCTGTGTGTAACAGCAGCTCTGGTTACCACACACAGAGGAATATATTTTAAGTTAATGCTAAAAACTCAGAAGGCCCAGCTCTGAAATATGGTATGTGTACACATGTCAGTATGTGTGAAAGAGGGGCAGAGGCAGAGAGAGATAAAATGGCAGCTCTTCAGATGGTAGAACATTTGGAAAAGGATATAGGGCCAGTGTTCAAAAGATATTGTTGTAAATGTTTCTGTTGCAGGAAGAAAAATACCATAGATGTATATATTCATACACATATTCTGCTAGGAAAACACGGCTTAGGAAATTTTACTCTTCTCTGGAAAATTGTTGTTCCAAACTGAAAGCCTAAATTCAAAACTGTAGATCTTTACAAGCATCTACATCTGTGCTGGCCATCTTAGGCTCCCTTTATCCTCCGCACAGATCTAGTCTAGGCAGTGATTCATCTCCTCCTACAGCAGACATGTAAATAGGTCAGATGAATCATGGCCTAAAAGTGCCTGCTCCCTGTATTGACTGCAAAGGGAGCATGGGGTGATGGGTTTTGCCATATGTGTCTCCACTGCTGATGTCTGCAGTGAGGGGAGATATATCCTAGCCTAGGTACAGAAACAGAAAAACATTTTATTTTGGTTTTGAGGCCTGACTTTCAAGTGCTAAATTATCTTTACTTTTATGGAAATACTGCTGCAAGTCACTATCAGTGATACACAGTGTATCATTCAACACATTTTTTTGTCTATCAGAATATGTGTCTGCCACTGCCAATTATGTAAAGTGTATTTCTTACAGTAAGTGTCAGATTACAGTTAAGTACATACAAGCTCAGGAAAACACATGCATCTTCTTATTTGTGAAGCTGTTCTGTTTCTTCAAACAAAAATATAACCATATCATGTAGTAACTGCAGAAAAATATCATAATAATAATCATCATCATCATCATCATCATCATCACAACAACAACTATTATGGACATCGAATCCAGGTTCCCACTCCTATTCTTACTCACATCTGAATCCAAAGAATTCTGTTGGTTGGATACTAGGAACTGCCCCAGTTTCTTATAGGAAGAGTAGGAGAGGAGCCAAGCAAGGGCAGAGGGATCTGTCAAAAGGGGTAATATTCACAGTCTCCAGCTAAATTTACTGGTTTATGTTTTGCTGGAGTTGAGGCCTTAAAAGATGAAAGAACATCTCTCAAAAATAGGATTAGACAACTTCTCTGCTGGCCAGCTGACCCAGAAGCTGATAGGGACACAAAGACTGTGAGCCTCAGGTATTTATTTCAACCCCAAAAGAAAAGGGCAAGCAAAGCTACAACTACCTACAGACTTAAGCAGGAAAGGCCATTTTAGATAAAATATTTGTCTAAATAAATTTCACCACAGGTGCCATATGCCTGGGCCATGGAAAGTTTCCTCTCTAAAGCAATAGTTTCAGTCTTCTTAAGCCTACCTACCCAAATAAGTCCTTGGCTTGGGGATCAAACCTGTTTGATCTGTCAGGCAATAAAACAGAGAAAAAAGATTGAAGAGCAGGGGAAACAGAGGAGAACAAAGCATGATTCCCATTCATAGACTATTTCCAGATATCTACTCCTTTTTGGACAACCACTATACTTACAGACAGGCAGAACAAGCAATATATTCAGTCTGGTTAGACTTTGTCTATCAATCTTGCTATATACTTGCAGAGCTGCTTGAATTTTTCCCAGTGCATCAGTCTCCTTATAGTGAAGGCTGATTCTTTTTTCTTTTCTTTTTTCAAGAAAATGACAATCAATTATGGTAATATAGTTAGTGAGAAGTTACCAAAACATGCTTATCTTTGATTTCCAAATTTTTGCTTTTAAGTTTAAAGCCAGGCTACAATCCTCAGGTAGTGGGATGTCCACGGCAGAACAGGCCTGAAGGTAACATTAAAGTTCCTGCAAAGACCCAGCTTGACATTAAGTAGCTGCAGCTTAGTTCTGCACTCTGGCTGGCTGCTGCAGAGCTGCAGCCCTCAGCTCCAGAGGGCCTCAGTTATCATGTACAGCATCAGATAAAAATTGTGGTGCTGTGCCCAAACTACCATGGCTCCTGGACAGTATGGAATCATCTTGGATACATCAAAGGCAGAATCAAGAACCCAAGAAAAACCCAAACCACCTACAAGCAAAAGTAAAGAGTCTGTGCCTTGCATTTCTGGAGCACTTGCAGCAAAGATCTGGTACAAAACACTTGAGACATCCCTACCTGAATCCAGCTGGACTGAGGAGGGCTTAGTAGGTCCAGGTCTACTTTGTGCACAGATGAATATCCTTGTTTTACTGCTCAGCTGAGAAGCATGTTCATGGAACATTCAATCTCAGCCAAGAAGCTAGACCAGACCACAGCTCTTTTCTGTATCCAGGGAGCGGTAATACACAACCCAGGCAATCACGACAGGCTTAGTTAACAGTTGCTTCTAATTAATTTAGTAACATATGTGGACATGCAATATTTCAATCTTAATGTCTCAAATCGTTTCAACATTACTGACACACAATGTTTCAAGTATGCTCAATTACAAGATTTCTGGAATTAAAATCTCCTAAACCTCATTAAGATAAAACTTCCTGTTCCAGTTCAGAACAAAAATGCATTTTAAAATGCCTGAATGTCTTGTAGAACAGCTTTTATTCTTAATACAAACACAGATGTAGCGTGTAGGCCCATACACAACAAAACACTTAAGCACATCTTAACTTCAGTCGTGTAATTCCATCTTCAGGCATGTGTCTAAACCCTGTAATGGGCTCAACTCAACCAAACCAAGGCTGTACAATATCTGTTTGTACATCAACAGTGTTGACGTTGCAGTTCTGCAACATGAAGCTGCAGTTTAATGTGTTCTACTGCAATTGCTTCTTGACCATTTCAAAGATGGTTGCCAGAGAGGGTTGTTGATTTAATTTTCAGTCCCAAGACTGACCTTATCTCTGTGCAAATGAGCTGAGTAACTGTTTATTCAAGGAAATGTGCAATCTTTTGAGAAATGGGTTCAAATGTGAATTGTAAAACATTGCAATTGGTTGGTTTGTTAATGGCGGATGTTCTGGAGGGAAAAGGGAAATCGAACGGATGAATCATTATCCAGATGAAGTTCAAAAGCAATTCAAAATTCATTTCATAATCACAGATGTATGCCAAATAAACCCATCCAGCACAAGCTGCAGGCTTTGATTTTTGTGAAGTCTGCAAGTTCTTTCCTTTGCTGTTCCCACTATAACCTTCGGAATGTGGCTAAAAAAATAAATAAATAAAAAAAAGTTAGAAGAAATTATTGC